>JACAFY010012852.1:0-21983 GCA_015252635.1 Dictyostelium capitatum
TATAACACACACATATATTCCAGATTAATTTTATTTTAAAAAATTTTTTTTCTTTTTTTATTTTTTTAAATTTTTTCTTTTTTTTTTTTTTTTAAAAAAAATTAACAAGAGGAGGGAATTAAAATACTAAAACATAAATCAAAGATAGAATTCTATATTTTAATACAATATTGGATATTGGATTATGAATTATCATAAATTATACAAATGCACCAAATTTACTAAAAAAAAAAAAAAAAAAAAAAAAAAAAAAAAAAAAAAAAAAAAAAAAATTTAAAAAAAAAAAAAAAAAAAATTAAAAAAAAATAAAATTTTGAATTTCAAAATATGGAGAATAATCAATGAATCATTGTTTTATTATGGTAAATTTGATAAAATTTCTTTAATTTTATCGACAAAACCATCACGATTAATTGAAACTTGTACACGGTTATGCATAGTTTTAACAGAGAGAGTACCTGAATCAACTTCACTCTTACCAATGATAATGATTACTGGAACACCATTTTCATCTGCAGTATTTAATTGTGCTGGTAATTTTGGATTTACTTTATAAGAGAATTCAGCATTGATACCAGCATTCCAAAGTTGAGTTACAACAGACATACGTTCTTTAATTAAATCTTTTTCCATTTGAACTACAAATACTTGAGTTTGATTTTCACGAATTGTTTTCTTTTCTTTTTTATATTCATCTTCAAGTATGGCAAAAATACGTTCGATACCAATAGAGAAACCAACAGCTGGTACATCTTTTTTACCATACATACCAACAAGACCATCGTAACGACCACCTGCAGCAATTGAACCAACACGATCTTGACCAGTTAAAACTGCTTCATAAATGATACCAGTATAGTAATCTAAACCTCTTGCCAATGAAAGATCAAATAAAATATGTTGAGTACAATCAAAACATTCTAAATAATCGAAAAGTACTTCCAATTGTGCCAATGCTTCTTTTGCATCTTTATTATCTCCACACATACCACTGGTTTTAATTTGTGCAAGTAATTGAATTGGTTTACCTTTGAGTTCAACGAATTTCTCGATTTTATCAGCAACTGCACCATCTAATCCTTTAACTTCAACCATTTCTTTACGTACTTCAGCCCATGGTGATTTATCGAGTTTATCAACTGCACTACAAATTGCACGGAAATTACTTGGTGGTACACCACAAATTGCAAAGATCGCATCTAATAATTTACGATGATTCAATTTAATTTGATAGTTTCCAACTTTAACTTGATCCAATATTTCACACATCATACGTAAACATTCAGCATCTGGTACCATCAAATCGTATTCACCTGCAATATCGAAATCAAATTGATAAAATTCTCTAAATCTACCTTTATTCATAACTGGATTATCACGACGATAAACACGTGCAATATGATATCTCTTTATATTGGAAACTTTGTTCATTGCAACATAACGTGCAAATGGTACTGTTAAATCATAACGTAATGAACAAATTTCACCACCTTGATCTTGTAAATCATAAATTAATTTTGAATCTTCACCATATTTACCTGTTAATGTTTCCTTTATTTATATAAAAACAACAACAACAACAACAACAACACGTATACCAGATATTAATATATTGAAAAGATGGAATAATCATTCATTCATGTTTACTTTTGTTTCACATAACACACATACCTTTAATTCGAATACTGGTGTTTCAATTGTAACAGCACCATGTCTTTTAAATACTGTTTTAATTTGGTCGAAAACTTGTTCACGAATTGTCATTTGTTTTGGATTATAATCTTGTGTACCTTTTGGTGTCTTTAATCCACCTGCAACTTTCTTTTTCTCAGATTTTGGTTTCTCTTCTGTAGATTTTGGTTTTGATTCTGTTTTTGGTTTTGATTCTGTTGTTGATGTTGTTGTTGGTGCTACAACTGTTTCATCTTTAACTTGCATCTTTTCTGCAACTTGAGTTTCTAAATTATCTGACATTTTATATTTATTTTATATAATGAAAATATGAAAAAATTTAAAATTAAAAAAAAAAAAAAAAACGATTTTTAAGAAAACAATAAAAATTTGGTTTTAAAATTATTGTAGAGAAAATTACAATAAAATAGATTTATTTTGTTGTTGGTTTTGGTTTAAAAATTATATATATTTAATTACAATGTATATATTTCATCATTATTATTATTATTATTATTATTATCATTATCATTTCCATGAATTGGAAATGATTTATTTGTTGTTAATTCATTAACTATTTGTTGTTGTAATTCTTGTTGTTTTCTAAATACAGATTCAATTTCTTCATCTACTTCGCCATAATCATCATCATCATCATCAACTGATGATAATAATTCATTGCGATTATTAATTATTAAGTGACTTTGTGTAATAAATGATGTTGTTGATGTAGTTGATGTTGTAGTTGAAGTTGTATTTATACTGTTATTGTTATTATTACTATCATCATCAATACTAGTTGTACTACTACGACCACTACATTCAATTGTATTATTATTGATATTATTACTATCACTATTTGAAACTACTTCTGTTATTTCTGTTGTAATTACATCTGTTGTTGTATCTGTTGTAATTACAGATATATCACATATATTATTGCTACCACTATCACCATCATTATTATTATTTAATTCTTCAATTACATTTAATGGCATTGGTTCAATAACTAAACCAAATTGTAATTCTTGTTCTTCTGGTTGTTGTTGTTGTTGATCATTGTTGTTAATTTCTTTTTCAATTTCTTCCAATTTAACTAGTGGTGTTGGAGCAATTGTTGTAATTGAATCTGATGAAACGATTTCTGGTGATTCAAATTTTCCTGAATTTGTAGTGGATGAATTTGATTTGTTTAAATTATTTGATGATCCAAGTATATTTGAAAAGAATGAAAATCTTGATAATTTCTTTTTCAATGGTGATGGTTCATTACCATTGTTACTACTACTACTATCATTTGAAATGTTTGTAGGGGAAACTGGTCTAAAGAATGAAGAAGATGATTGAGATGGTGTTTCAGGATTACCATTACCATTACTACCATCAACCAATAAAGGTGATGATATTATTTGTTGTGTTTGATTCAATGAATTCATTGATGTACTAATTGGTGTAATTGATGATTTTGAAAATATAGAGAATATAGGTGATGGTGCTGATGATTTTCTTGTTGTAGTGGTAGTAGTACTATTATTATTTATTAAATTTGAAGTAGAGGGTACACTTTGTGATAATGGAATTAAAGGTGAAGGTGGTAAAGTTGGAAATGAAAGTGGTGGTGTAATTGATGGTAATGTAGTTGGAATTGGAATTGCAGATGATGGGTTAATTTCAAATGGTTCCATACTACCTGTACTACTATTAATACTATTACAATTTGTATTATTACTAGTGAATGTAAGATTTGGTGATGATTGTGACATTACATTTGGTTGATGATTTTGTTTAATTGGAATATTATTATTACTATTATTATTATTATTATTATTACTGTTATTATTATTATTTAATATTAAAGTTGACCCTACACTCTTTTTATTACCACTTAATTCAACAGATGATTTTGAAGTTGGTAAGCTACCTATATGATGATTACTTGTTGATTGACCATGATTACCTTTATTGTAATTGTTATTATTATTACTATTATTGCTATTATTATTTACAAGTTGTTGTTGTTCATCAGTGCATTTATAATGTTTATCTTTATTCTTGTAGAATGTAGGTTCATCATAATTATTGTTTTCAGCCTCTTGCTTCATTGATGAAATTGTAGCAACTAGTATTGGTATAGTATGAGGAATTGTCTTTTCTAATATTTCGGGTAAAAATGATGATAATGTACCTGCTAATAATAAATTCATTTGATTTTTAATTGAATCATTTGATAATAATTGACTTGCTATATCAAATGCTTTATTATTATTATTATTGTTATTGATATGTTGAGATGATTTTAAATTATTTACATTGTTATTGGTGTTATTTACAGTGTTGTTGTTATTATTATTATTATTATTATTATTATTATTATTATTATTATTATTATTATTATTACTATTTAAATCTAATACAATCATTTTTATTCTTATTAGAGAAGGTGAAAGGGAATAAGATTCTTTTAAATCTTCGGTTGATGCTAATGTGATCCATTCATTTTCATTATCTAAATATAGAATTGAGTACATCATATCATTATAAATTGAATATATAGATGCCAATGTATAACATAAACAAGAGAAACTACATTCTTTTAACCTGAATCTTCTTTTATCATTTCCTAATTCTGATTTAATTAAAATGTTCATTCTTTATTGGGTTGTGTGATTATATATGTATGTTGTGTGTGTGTGATTATAAACTATATAGTTTTATAGAAATATAAAAAAAAATACTAAATTATATATATGTGTTTATTTGTAGAGTGGAAGTGTTTTTTTTATTTTTATTTTATTTTTTTTTTTAGTTTTGAGTCTATATATAAATTAATAATATATACACAAATAATAAACAAATAATAATAATATTAACAGTGGTAATTTGTTTTGTTATGTGTTTGTGGTGTATATATATATATATAAGTAATACGATAACTATCACTACTATTTTTAATAATACACTTATCAATTATTTTTTTAAATTTTTTATTATTGAAATTTTTTACTAGAAATATATAATAAAGATTATAGTAATCACCACACATTTTTTTTAATGCTGAGAAAAAAAAAAAAACAAAAAAAAATGTGGTGTGTGCTGTGTGTGTGAATACGCTTTTTTATTCATGATCAAAAAACTATGTATATATGTATATTTTTTGTAAACTGAATTATGTGACAAAAAAAAAAAAAAAATCAACATGTTGATTCATAGAAAAAAAAAATGAAAAATTATATTTTTTAAAATTACTCGTTCGTTTTATAAATATATTTTTGGTGAATGAATAAAATAACTAATACAATTAATAAAATGAATAAAATGATAGTATGTGTTGGCAGTGAAAACAAAGCCAAAACTCGTGCAACACAAATGGGATTTGATCAGGCATTTAATAATATATGTACAGTTGAAGTAATAGGAGTTAAAGCATTATCACAAGTTTCAGATCAACCATTATCTGATGAAGAATGTATAAAAGGTGCAATTAATAGAGCAAAACATGCATTACAATTATGTCCACAAGCAGAATTTGGTATTGGTATGGAAGGTGGTATTCACAATATAATTGAACCAATAAATAAATGGTATGAATGTGGTTGGATTGCTGTAATTCGTCGTGGTTTTGAAAATGATGTCACAGAAATTGGTATTTCATCTACAGCAAGATTTGAATTACCACAAAAAGTTATACATGAAATATTAGTAAATAAAAAAGAATTGGCAGAAATTATGGATTCTCTTACTCAACAATCAGATGTTAGAAGTAATGCAGGTGCAATGGGTATTTATACAAATGGTATTTTAAATCGTGATCTTATTTATTCACATGCTTTAATATTTGCATTATCAAGATTTATAACTGATAAAAATTTATGGATTTAAATAAATTTTAAAACAAATTTTAAATTATTAATAATATACAGTGTTTTTTTTTTTATTTATTGTTGTTGTTGTTGTTGTTGTTGTTTTATAATGTACAATATTTATTGAATGGTACCATCACTCTATCGCTACTGGTATTATTATTTATTGATCAATCAAAATTAATTCTTTTTCTTGATGTTGCTATCTTTTCATAAATTTCATCATCATCTTGTATGAGGCTATCTCTTCCTTCTTTTGAGTTTGATTTGAAACTGCTTTTAAGAATTGAATTTGGTAATCTCCACCACATTTTTTTTAAAGTTTGTATATATATATAAAATTAGATTATTTAAATATTATAGTTTTTTTTGATATAAAAATAGAATTTATTTTTCTGTGTGTGTGAGTGTGGGAATAGTATGTGTTGTTTGTGTTTAATTAAAACAATAGTGTGTGATTTTGAAAACTATTTATAGTTTCTAAAAATTAAATGTAAGTTTGATATAATAATTAACTAGTTTTTTTTTTTTTTTTTTATATTAAAATAATTAATCAAAGTATCATTGTATGGGTTTCATTTCGTTAATTTTTTTTATTCAAATAAATGAATGTATATTTTTAATTCTCAAAAGGTATTAAAATTCAATGAGGATGGGGGGTCAAAGTTTTAAATATTTTTAATTTATAAAAAAATTAATTGTATACATATATTTAAAAATTTTTGAAAAAGATTTTAAAAGTTGGGGTCTTTTAACCATTTTGGAAAAAAGATAAAAAAATAAAAAAAAATATAAAAAAATAAAAAAAATAAAAAAAAAGATATAAAAAAAAAATAACCACCAACATGTCTCATTAGTAAATGTATTTTTTAATATATTTGGTCATGTCAGTTATTTATTTTTTTTTTTATTTTATTTTTTTTTTTTTTTTTTTTTTTTTTTGATATGATTATTTTTATTTTTGATTGATCAATTAGAAATAGAGTTTGAATTTTTTTAAATTGGATAACCAATTAAATCAATTGATTAAAAATTTTAATTTAATTTTAAATTATTTATAAAAAAATAGATAGAAGTTAAAAAAAAGAATGATGGTATAAATTAAAAAATAATTTTGTCATTATTACAATATTATATTTACAATCTTTTATCTATTATCTATTACATCTTAACTACATTTAACACACTAACTTTTTTATATATATATATTTATATTTATATTTATTAATTATTATTAAAAAATGAAATTATTATTATGTTTAATTATATTATGTTTTGTGTTTTATTCAAATGCAATAAATATTAATATTAATTCAAGTTATCGTGGTGGTAGTGGTGGTAATGACACTCCAATGAGAGATATGTTTAATCATTGGGTAAAGAAACATTCAAGAGTTTACAAAGATACGGTTGAATTTGAAGAAAGATTTGAAAAGTTTAAAGAAAACATGAAAAAGAATCAAGAATTAAATTCATTACATGGTGGTAAAGCTTCATTTGATTCAAATAAGTTTTCTGACCTTTCACATGAAGAGTTTTCTTCATTTTATTTGATGAAAGATTTCAAAGTTACTCCAATGGAATTACGTAATCCAATTACAAAACAACCAAATCCACATCATTCTTTAATTGGTGATTATAAAATAAATGAAGCTGGTAATCTCAAGGCAATGTATGTTGTCGATTGGCGTAAAAAAGGTTTAGTAACACCGGTAAAAGATCAGGGACAATGTGGATCGTATGTAAAAATTAATTTACTAAATACATTTTATCTTTTATTATTCAATTTACTAATTAAAGCAATTTTCTAAAAAAAACATTAAAATATAATCATTAATATAAAATTAGATGTTATGCTTTCTCTGCAACTGAACAAAGTATGTAATACACCTAATGTTTAGTATCTCATTGTGATACTATATTGGTTACTAATTTACTTTTTTTTTATCTTTTTTTTTAATAGTTGAATCAACTTGGATTATGGCAGGAAATGAAGCTGTATTGTTATCAGAACAACAAGTTGTAGATTGTGACACAACTGATGATCAATGTGGCGGTGGTGACCCAATGAGTGTCTATCAATATATCATATCGGCCGGAGGTCAAAGTACAGATGCTGATTATCCATATACTGCTCAAGATGGTACATGCATCAATATGACAAGAGCAGTATCAATTTCTGGTGCAAAATATATCACTCAAAATGGAGATGAAGATGAATTGATAAAAACCATTGCTAATTATGGTCCAGTTAGTATTTGTGTAGATGCTTCAACATGGCAAAATTATGCAGGTGGTGTAATTACAACTGGTTGTGAACAAAATATTGATCATTGTGTTCAAGTTGTCGGTTTAGATATTGATAGAACCGATGCTAATAATCCAATCCAATATTATATCATTCGTAATTCATGGTCTGAATCATGGGGTGAAAAAGGTTATATTCGTGTTGCTACTGGTTCAGATTTATGTGGTATCACTTATGAAAGCACAATCGTTACTCTTTAAACATTTTTATGTTTTAATTCTATCCTTTTCATTTATTTAAATGAAACATCCTTTAATAAAATGATATATTTATTGTGACTACCAATCATCATTTTTAATTGTTCTATTTCATGCTAAACATAATTTTTTATAATTAATTAAAATTTTAATTAAATATTTTAGTTCCATTTTTAACAGTATAAGGATAATTCGTAATTATATTTTAACCATCAACTAAATGATGTATTGATAAACATTGTAGAATTCACATCCACATTAATTTATTCAAAAATAAATGGAGTGTTTTTTAGACAATCAAAAACATAAAACAAAAATTAAGTATAAAAAAACTTTATCTCTTTTATTTATAAATCCTTTAATATTAAATGATAGTTTATTTTTGAAAATCCATGATATAAATATTTTTGTATTTATATTATGAAAGGACAGTTGTATCTATAGTATTAATAATATAATAACATTATTAATATAAAATTAAGAAATAAATTAAATTATTTTAATAAACATAACATACATAGACTATCAGGTGAAATTGATTTCTTTTTATCTTTATTTCTACCAAAATTTGTGATAATTATAATGCCCAATATCACATATAGTACAAATCTAATCACCCACCATCTACTTGATAATCTATCACGTGCTTCTTTCACTTTTTCTTTAAATGATAATCCTTCTTTATACAAAATTTATATTTTATATTTAATTTTAATTTTTTTTAAAATTTATAAATTTTTTTTTAAAATATTAAAATTAAAATAAAATTAAAAAAAAAAAAAATTGAAAAAAACTTTTTTTTTTTTTTTTTTTAAAATTTTTTTAATTTAAATACATATTTAATTATGTGGCCACATTTGTATTTCCTTTAAACACTTCAATGAATAAACTCTTCTGGTAAAAATAGTTTATAATTAAGGAATGATTATTAGTGACCATTTTTATTTAATATATTATGAATATTGCCAAATAAATTTTAAAAAAACAACTCTAATTATTCAAAAATTTGGCATAATACGCCAATTTTTCTTTGTATATAATCTGTGAGCGAATTAAAAAAATATTAGTAGTAATATTTTGTTTACAGTTGGGTTTAAAAATAAAAAAATTTATACAATCAAAAATGAAACAATTGTAATTGGTGATGTTGTGATACCAATAATAATAATAATAAACACTTTAAAAATAATGCATTATGAACAAAACACTTTAAAAATTATCATTGTGGGGGTTACAACAATAGTTTTAAAAAAATAAAAAAATTAAAAAAATAATTTTCCAGATTGTGTGTTTTTTTTTAAAATTAATTTTTAATTTCAAAGCACAGTGCAAATTTATACCTACATATAAAAAATACAATACGTACAAATACCAATGAATAAATCAAAAGAAACAACTTGGAGCCAAGATGAAATTAATAAATTAACTTTGGCAATAAAATTATATCAAAATCTAAACAAAGAAAGATGTGAACATATTCATTTACATGTACTTCCATATAAATCAGTAAATGAAATATTAAAGAAAAGTAATGAATTAATTAAAGAAGAAGAAGAATTTAAATCAAACAATAACAATACAAAAACTACTTCTCCAGTTTTAAAATCAACATTATCTCCAAACACATCACCTGTATTAAAATCATCATTACCAAGTAGCATTAACAACAATAACAACAACAACCACCACTATAAAAGATCTGCATCACCAGAATTTTGGTCAAATAATTAAAAACATTACAACAATAAATAGTAGTGAGTAATTATTTCACAAGTCTTGTTTTTAAATGGATTTACTTTATTTTATTTATTTGATCATTTATTTTTTCTTCATTTTGTAAATACTCTAATAGTTCAAATGAATGTAATACTATTCTTTTAAAGTCCTTTTTTTCATATAATGCATATGCTTGTACTTTTTGATCAATAGTTTGTTTTCTTTTTTTTAAAATTATGTTTACATGGTAATAATTTAAATTTATTAATGCTAATAATTGAAAACCAAATTCCATTATCGATTTCATATTTGTTAAATCTTGTTTTGTTGATGTAAATGTTTCTTTTTTTAGAGTTATGCACCGTATGTTTATCAATTCCCAATATTTTCTATTATTATCTAATATTAATTTCACCTTTTCTAAATTTCCTTTTAAATCACATGTACTCGACCACGATAATAAACTTTTAATCTTTGATGATTTTGTGACTGGTACTGTTGTTGTTGTTGTCGTTGGTTTATTTGTTGCTGTTGTTGTTGGTGCTGTTGTTGTTGCTGCTGTTGTTGTTGTTGTTGTAGGTTGTTGATTAATTATTACTTTATTTATATTATCAATTTGATAATTTAATTTCAATATTATTTGTTGTGATTTTGAAATGAACTCCGATAATGTTAATTCAATTTCATTTAGTTGTTTAATTGGATTTTTATCGGATAATAGTATAACTATTCTTTGGTTTTCTATGGTTGTAAATGAGCTGTACACAAAATATAACAATATGCTTGTATGAAAGTCATCTAGTTCATTAATTCCATTATAGATTTGTGTTACCTCTTCTGTGTTACTTGTGCCACAACCACAACTATCCATTATTTTCAAAACTGAAGAATAACATTTAAATTTGTAATTTGCACTACTTTCATTTAACCCATTTTCTTTATTTATCCGATTTACAACTTTTGTTACATTTAATTTACTGCGAAATAAATTATTTATTTCGTTCCAATTATTTAATAACTTTTTTTTCTTTTCAATTTGTTTCATAGTTTTATTGTAGTTGCTATTTTTTTTTTACTATGTACACATACAAACCACATACATATAATAATATATATGTTTTGTTTTAAAATAATAAAAAATAATAATTTTATATAAAAAAAAAAAATTAAAATTTTAAAAAAATAAAAATCTCCACAACGACACCAACACGAAAATTTCTTTTATTATAAAATATCTTTTTTGTATCTGTTTAAAATATGTGTTAGTAAACCCAACAGTATACTATTTTGTTTTTTTTTTTTTTTTTAACTTCACCCACACAAATTTTAAAAAAATGATCATCACAATATTGTATTTTTTTTTTATCTCCATTTTTGATTTCTACTAGTTGTATTTCATCAATGCATGTGGGGGTAGTTTACTATTTTTATGTGTTACATTTTTTTTTTTTTATCCATATCATTAAATAATAAATAGCAAAAAAAAAAAGAAAATAAATAAAAAATAATTTACTTTATTCTATGACGAATAATTTGTATGTAATAACTATTTTTCTAATTTTAACCCAACAATTAATAAATAGAAAAAATAAGATTGAACGAGTATTTACATATGAAATTGTCACAAGAGTTATTAAAAAAATTAAAAATAAGATTTATTTTTTTTATATTTTTATTTTGAGCAATATATTGAATAAATTGCTCAAAATAAGATGCATTTTTATTTTAATTTATATATTTAAAATCAATTGATACATAATAATAACTGTTCTATTGCTATTCAGTATACATTAAATATATTTTATATGATTTTCTTATAATTCATTTATAGATGAAATAACAAAATAAATTTAAACTAAAGTTTTATTTATGTCTTTTTTTATGTATGTAATTGTAAATTATTTTTTATTTTATTTTAATTTCTTCATGCACAGGTTCTTATTCAATACAGTGTATCTTGAAAAAATGGTTCTTCGAATGTATAAGGTCTGTAATCTTTAAATCTATTTGGTTTTCTTATAGCAACTACTTTTACTCTAATACTACCCAATTCTTTGGCAAGATTTTTAAAATGCTCTTTTTTTAATAGTAAATAACCAATTTCCAATTTATTTGCATCGAAAAATATTCTTCCGACTTCAGGAATTACATTATTTGTATTTTTTTGTGATTGTTAGCCATATTTAGATGAACCAGGACCACTTTCAATTTCTATTGTACTTGCACCATTTTGTATAACTTGTTTTTCATCACTTTTTTCTTCTCTATTTTCTTCAGATGAATCAACTTCTAGTACAGAATTGTTTAGCTTTGTTTTAACTTCAATAGATAAAATCATTCCACGTTTTACCTTTTTGATACTACCTCTTTTTTCATTATCAATATATGTTACATAGCTTGTTAAAACATAATATACTGAAACACCAATTGTACCACAAAAGAAATTTAAAAAATTAATACTAAAGATTGTGTTGAATCCCTTCTTCCTTCATCTTGGAATGAACCTGATAGTGATAAACCATATAAATTAACTTTGATACATTCACCTACTAATAATATACCAGTAACAAACAAACCAAGAATTACCAAAACTCCATACATTTTTTTCTTTCCCCAAGTAATATCAATATCATTCAATGATTCTAAATACTTTTGTTTGTTCTTTTGCAACTTTTTGTTTATACTATCATTATTATACCCACCTTTTCCAAATTAAATTAATAAATAAATGTTAATTTTATATTATATATATTTATATGGTTCTAATTTTATAATTACCTATTAATAATTGTCTTCCAATAATTATTAAAATGTTAAACAATATTGTGAGTATTGAAGCAAAAACCAATTCCATGTTTATAATTGCAAATGTTGCAATAACAATGGACATCATCGTGTAATCACAAGCATCAAATACTCCTTGCCAAAATTCAATTTCATCTGGATGGTACTCTAATATTGCATGTGGAACGAATGTAGTATTTCTCTTTAGTTAAAATGGTCTATCACTTAATTTCTTTTTAATTTTATTTGCACTTTTTAACAATTCTTCAAATGATACAATTTGATCATTTTGTAGTTTTAATTGATGATTCATTTTTATACTTTAATTATTATTGAAATAAGGTTATAATAATGTAATAATTATTTTTTTTCAAAATAAATACTTTTTTTTTAAATATAATTTATTTTTAATTTATCAAAAATATAAATCATACTACTTATCTGTGAATCCCAAAATGGTAGAAATCATTTGTATTTTTATAATATTTCCTTTTTAGAACAACTTATTTTTCTAAATTTAAATCACACCAAAATTCTTATTTATTATGTGTTTGTTTTTTTTAAAAAAAGGAATTTCCATTTTAATTAAATTTGTGCAATCACATATGGTAGTAATCAATGGTGAATATTGAATATTCAATATTATTTATATATAACTTTTCGATATTGTAAAGACGCTCGTTCTCTTAAAATTTTAAGTCTCCTCACAAACACCAAAAAAAATATTGATGTGGTCTTTTTTCTATGTTAAAGACCACACTTTTTTATCAATAATAAATATATGTATATCAAAAAAATACCCCTATTTTTTAATTATATTCAAATAACAACATAAAAATAATTATTTTTTAAAAAGAGATTATTTTTAAAAATTATAATAAATAAATTGATTTATTACACCTATTTTTAAAGTTATTAATGGAATACTGTAAATGGAATGAATCCAATTGTAAGTTCAAAAATAGTTATTAGTCAATCACCAATATATTCAACTTCAATTGAATCATCAAATTGTAATTACACATCAAATTATGTATGTTCAAAAAATAGACCTGGTTTTGTGTAATATCTGTGTATACCAATTTTAATTTCTAAATTTTAATTTAAATTTTTTATAAATTCTCCGGTTGTAGAAAATTCAACAATTAAAAACCATTTCCCATAATTTTTACGTATTGAAAAATAATGCATTAATAAAAGGTCAAAATTTATATATATCATTGAGGGGCGGGCGGGTGAGGATTTATATAATTTGGACATATAAAAGGTAAAGTGGGTGGTAGTGTGGTAGGGTGGTTGAGTGATGTGGATTGTGGATTGGTGGAATTTTTTTTGGATTTATTTCTTTCAAAAACATCTGATAGTATTTTACCATTATGATTAGTAAATATCAATTATTTCATAAAATATTAAAATTGATAATACACACTTTTTAAAAACCATTATTTTTAAAAACCTCGGAGAGGAGACTGTATGTTGCTCGTTCAAATCTTTTAGAACTAGTTTAGATTGTTTATTTTCAAGCATTTATTTTATATCTAGAATAACATAAACACTAATTTGACTTTAAATTGAAAGATAATTTTCGCCCTAATCTGTTGACGAAAACATGTATTTAAGTATTCACCCCAAATACAAATTAAATTTTAGTTTGCCCCAAATGATATCATTGATGAAGAAGATGATGATGATGAATATTTATAAATATTTGAAGTGAAGCAGAATTTATAAATGAAAAAAAATATAATAAAATTTTAATACTTTTTTTTTTTCCTATTTAAATAACCAATTTCAAATAATAAAAAAATAAGTGTAAGTCATAATAATAGTGTACGCGTGGTATGTATTTTTTAAAAAAGCTAGAAAATTGTGTGGTAAAATAATACACATATTTTAATTAAAAAACATCATGTTGTGAAAAATAATGATATTAATAGCTATTTGTAAAACATATGTTATAAACTGGTAATTGTTTTGATTTAAAAGATCATTTTAAATGAATTTAAAGTGTTTTTCATTATAACAATCTTGTGTAATCATCGTTTATCAATATAGAATCTATTTTTAGTTATAATTCACTTGTAAATAGCAATAATACATTAATTTAATCACTTATCTTTATAAACTATTGATTTCAGTTTTGATTCAATAATAAAATTCAACAATCAAAATCATTCATCTCATAATTATAAAATGTTGAAAAATAAAGCATCGAAAAAAGGTCAACGATCACTATAATTCATTGGATGGAATCTTAAAGTGTACTTGTATTTCGTGGTCTTGTGCCCATACGACTTGATGACTTGGTGCCAATGATAGTTGATTGGTTCGTAGGTTTAGGTCCGTAGGCTATCTGCAGATAGTTGAAGTCAAGAAAACGGTGGGGTCGAGAAATCGTATCAGTTGTTGTACACTTGTCTTGATTCCTATTAATATCAAATGGGAAGATATTTTTTTTTGGTGTTTTTTGAATGATAAACCTTAAAAACACACCAAAAAAAAAAATATCTACCCATTTTTATTCTATTGTACACTCTTGTCTGAATATAACTTATTGTTACATTAAATGTTAAAACAAAATAATTTTTCATGAACTTCATTCTTTTCGTTTTTTTTTTTTATCAAATTTCACCATGTAAAAAAAAAAAAATTTTAGTTTTTTAAATTTTCATCACACCAACATGGAATTAAGTTTGCCTCAAACAAAAATTGTTGAATTACAACAAACTAGTATGCATTAGAACTTATTATTATTCAACCCACACGCACACACACACACACACATTTCCATTTTGTAAATTGCTTGTACTAATTTAGAAATAATATAAAAAAACATAGTATCAAGGTTAACTTTAAAAAAGAATGAACTTATTAAAAAGTTAGACCAATTAAAAAATAATATTAATAACAACAACAACAACAACAACATTAACAATAACAACAATAATAACAACAATAACAACAATAGCAACATTAACAATGGCTACGACGCCATGATAATCGATAATAACAATAATAATAATAATAATAATAATCACAACAATAATAATCACAACAATAATAATAATAAAGAAAAAAGTGTGGGAATGACTTTCCGTCAGCTTTTGTTTGATAAAATGGAAGAAGATAAAGAGAAATTTAAAGAATATAAACAATCAATAGAAAATAACGAAGTTAATTTAGCATTATTAAAAAATGATATTTTAAAGAGTACATATAGTGCAAAACAAGAGGCAACATGTTTATTTTTTCAATTTTATGGTATTTCAGTTTACAATAAAAATTCAAAATGGTTTAATATTAATAATAATAATAATAATAATAACAATAATAATAATAATAATAATAATAATAATAATAATACCGCCACTATAACCAACGAAAATAATAATGGATCAGATATCTTACCATTAATAATTAGATTTGATACTTATCTTAATAATGAATATTTTGATCATTATTTAGTCAAATTGCAACCACGAGAGAATGCAAACCATGATGTAAAAATATCAATTGAAGAACATACATTACCATATTGGCTACCAATTGATCAACTTGCTAAACATTATTTAGACTGTGAACCTGTTAAATTGGAATTATTCAGTGAAATAACACATCTAATACTAAACAGCTTCACTAAAAGAAGACATGAATATAATCAAATTATTTCAAATGGTGAATTTGATATACAATATAGTAATGCAAATGAATCATATACCAGACTTGAATTTAAAATATTACCTAAAACAACAACAACAGACACAACAGACACAACAACAACAACAACAACAACAACAACAACAACAACAACAACAACTACAACAACAAGAACAAGAACAAGACCAACAACAAGATCAACAACAAGATCAACAACAAATCCAACAAATCCAAATCCAACCCCAAAAACATTTCCTTGCATTATACATTTTGTTTTAATCTATAGTAATTTAACACATATCACACCTAACAAATTAGAACTACACACCAAAAATGAAAAAGGATCTCCAACAAAAAAATCATTCAAATTAATAACCGACAGACCATTCAATAATAATAATAATAATAATAATGTGATTCTTCAAGATGAATCAAGTTTAGATTATATTTTTGATGGTTCCCGAAATCAAATTAGAACAACTCCTTCCTCTACCCCAAACAGTAGCAGCAATAATAATAATAATAATAATAATAATAATAATAATAATAATAATAATAATAATAATAACAAAATGGAATATGAAAATATATCAAAATTAATAAAACAAATTATAAATTTTAAATAAAACTTTTTCAAACTTTTTCAAACTTATTTTATTTATACAAATTTCTTTTTTCCTTTACATTTTTTTTGAATTGAATATATTTTTAAATCTTTAAACCAAACTACTAAAAAACTATTAAACAAATAACGCAAAATGATCCAATTGATACACCAATTATTACATTTCTACCAGATAGAGTTTTTACCATGAAGATTAAGTTAACACTCTCAAATGAAATTGATTTATGATTAAATGATATTTTAAACTTGTTGTAACTTTAATCAATTTGATATGTTTACTATTTAAATATTTAGGTTATTTGGGTTATAATTGTTTAAAAGTTCATCATCAATGTAAATTTCGAAATTTGAACCATTTTGTAATTAATTTTACATATACGTTCACTTCTTTATTTTTTAAAGTGGTGTGTGTTGAGTGGGTGTTTGTTATTTTTTATGATGGGGTCATTAAAATACAGAATTAACATACATACAAAAAACAAAATTGATAAATTGATAATGATAAATTTTCATTTTTATACTTTTATAAACTTGTTTAAATTGATGTACATCAAATACAAATGATAAACTTTTTTATTGATCATTAATCACAATCAATGAAATGATTGTTGTTAAATATATTAAATTTACATGTATTCAAGATTCAACATTCAAGATTCTTGTTACATTTACAGGCGAATATATATTATTTGATATTACATTGGTGTGATTTTGAATTTCAGATCATAAATTGCTTTTAAAACATGATAATTTTTGACTATAACGAGAGTATTTACCTACAATAAGAGTATTTACATTCAAGATGAAAGTTCACACATATAATAATCAAAGAGGAATCCAAATTGGGTTAAAAAAAAAAAACCTGAAAAATTCAAAAAAAATGTAAAACTAAATCCGGGTATTGAACCCTTGACCTAGTTACAAATTAATTATAAACCAACGAAAATATTAGATGAGGAACTAATTCAACTCAAGGTATTTTCTGAAAAAACATAGGTAGCTTTGGGCTTAAATGCAATTATTTTTTTTTTTTTTTGATTATTATGGGAGATGGTTTTTTATCAATAATCTTCAATTTAGTTTTTTTATAATAATTTTCATAATATATCTATTCATAATATAAATAAACCATATATAACATCACAATATCAATTTATTACGTTGTGAAATTGATTTTTAATTAATTTAAATTATTTAATTGAGTTTTTTTTACCCCTATTATGGTCTGCTGTGTTAAACCTATAATTGCTGAATCCAATGTTATTGGTCACTCATGGAAATTAATAAATAACCATTGTAGTAAATCCAATTGAAACACACACACATAAATACATACATACACATATATAATTTAAATAATTTTAAATAAATATATTAAAATATAAAATGTTTTTATCCTTTCGTTGTTTTTTATTTATTTTTATTTAAGTAAACATTAATATTTTTCAATTGTTTTTCCTGGGTTGCTTAATTCAATTACTTTTTTAATTAATTCTGCCCATGAAGAGAAACCTATGTGTAATAAATTATTTCAATAGATGATTGTTAATCATTGGTAGGGGTACTCTAACAGTATTTCATATTATTGTTGTTCTTAAAATAATTTATTACACATAAAACAATTATTATTGTTATTATTATTATTATTATAAAAAAAATATTAAAAAAATATTATATATATTATTTATTTGTTTGGTCTTTTTTATTAAAAATTATTATTTATTTAAACTTGAATAATTGATGAACACTTTTCTTTTAAAAATGGTCTAATATTTCTATCGGTGAGAGTTGATGAGATATCATTTGTAGTATTTGGTGATACTGAAGAAGAATCACAAACGAAATAAGGTTCATCTTTAAAGAATCTATGGAAAACTGCATGATTTGATTTTATTCTGGTTGCTGGATTAAATGATAGTAATGAACAAAGTAAACTATATGCATCAGTAGGTAAATTTGCACTTGAAAAATCATTTTCAACTTTTGATTTAACCACAATATTATTATCTTTAAAGAACAAACTACCATTCTTTGGTGAACTTTCTTTAAATGATGAAATATTATTTAAAACTGAATATAATTGTTGTTGTTGAGTACTGTTGTTGTTATTATTATTATTATTATTTACATTATTATTATTTACATTATTAATATTATTGATATTATTAGAACCAACACTATTATTATTACCATTACCCATACTAACAATATTATTATTATCAAATAATTTTCTTTTAAAAATCAATTCTAAAAATATGCAACCAATTGACCACATATCAAATGCTTTCCAATCAATTTCTTTTAATAGTTTTGATGAATTTTCAATATTTAATTGACCAACAATAAATTCCGGTGCTAAATAACTAAATGAATTTGTGTATGTTGGAATTGAAATTGAATTTTGAAATGTAAATACTGAAGTTGCAAAACCAAAACTACACAATTTAATTTGATGATCATTGAATAAAAGGATACTAGTTGGTTTAATATCTCTATGAACTAAATCTTGAGAATGTAAATAATTAACAACCGATATCAATTGGTAGATTATATATTTAATATTTGAAAATGTCAATGTAGTTGGTGTAATTCTGCCACCTGCTGCTGAATTTGTTTGATTTTCAGCCATTACAAACTCCAAATCCAATGGAACAAATGGTGATAACACTGAATAGAATTTACCAGTTGAATCATCTTTGGTAATTGATTCCAATTTCAATATTGAACCATGATTTAATTTATAAAGTAACATTGATTCTCTAAACACTAACAAATCTTGATCTGTCAATGATGATGAATAAATACTATTGTAAAGTGAAGTGATTGATCTATATCCACCACTATACATTGAAACCAATGGAATTAATTTGATCACATAATTACCAACATTATTACCATTACTAGCTGATACTTTATGAATTTGAGAACCTCTGTTACCTCGTTTTTCTTGAATTTTAAATGATTTATATGGTTTTACAATACTTTCATTTGCATTTGTATGTGGTTTACCCATTAAATAACCAATTGAATTATTGATTATATTGTATGATGAATTTGTAATTTTATTTGCTGTATTCATTATAGCTGGTGGTGCCAATGATGAAGTGAATGATGAACCAATGTTTGCGCCATTTGCGCTACCACCTCTACCAGTTTGAAATAATCTAGTCTCTTCCAATTCTTTTTCCAATGAATGTTTTTTCATGTTTAACATTTCAATTACCGATTGAGATCTTGACAATTCAATGTGTAATGCTGATATTGCACCTTCTAAATCTTTATTCTTTTTGAAACCACTATTTGAATCCTCTTTGATTTCATCAAACAACTTTTTAAATTGATCACGTTCTACTTGTAACTTTAAAAGGTTTTCGCTCATTGTTTGATTGGAATATGATAGTTTTGCAATTTGTAAATCCTTAACCTTTGCCAATGATAATTGTTGTTCCATCTTTCCTTGATGTACACGTTCAATGTTTTGAAGTTGTCCATGTAACGTACGTTTCTCTGATTCAATCTTTTCCAATGAATCATCTTGTAATTGAATATGTTGTTTAAATTCTTCAACTTGTTGTTGCAATGATGATATCTGTTCCAATAGATCATTGTTTTTAATATGAATTGATTGAACACCATGTGATAATTCACGATTACTTTGAGTTAATTGTAGTAGTTGTTGTGCTTGTCCGTCAATTTTCAATTGACTACTCTCTAAATCTGAAAGTCTAGTTTGTTCTAATTCCGATATTGTATTCTCCATATCTCGTATCTTTTCTCTAATACCTTGAGCTTCTTGTAATGACTTTGTTTTATATTCTTCCAATTCCTTTAATTTATTTCTATATTCTACAACTTTATTTTCACTGTCAATCTTTTGTTGATTCAATTCTGTATTTAATTTGGTATTTTCTAATTTTAGAAATATCGATGTCGATGATAAACTTCTTGCATGTTTTAATAGATCATTTGATGTTTTATTTTGTATGAATCCATCAAATTCCTCTCTACATAATGGACATATTAATTGCTTATTATTTCTTGTACTATATTCCATAAAATGTTGAATACATGGTGAACAAAAATTATGTTCTGTAAGATGATTGTATTAATATGTTGTTTGTACGCGTACATATTATCATTAATAAAATATATACTTACTACAAGCTTTTTCGCCATACCTTTTATCTGATGAAAATATTGCTGCAAATTCAATTACTTCTTCGTTACAGAATGAACTGTTGGGT
The DNA here is from genome assembly GCA_015252635.1 of Dictyostelium capitatum. Lineage (NCBI taxonomy): Eukaryota > Evosea > Eumycetozoa > Dictyosteliales > Dictyosteliaceae > Dictyostelium > Dictyostelium capitatum. Next base: position 21,063 of record JACAFY010012852.1, read on the forward strand.
GTGATATATGAAATAATTAATATTAAAATTATAGGTATATGTTAAATATCAAATAAACATACCATTCCATAAATTCAAAAGGTTCCATTTTACTCTATTATTTATATTGTATATTATATATTGTATATTATTATCGGAAAAGACTATGAAAATTGTTTAAATTTGCATTAGTATACAATACAAATATTTATATGTAATAAATATTAAGTGAAAAAAACAAAAAAAAAAATAAAAAAAAAAAAAGGTGTGTGTGAATTGTTATTGTATGTGTTTGGATGTACAGTAGAAAAATTAAATAATATTAAATTTTTAATATCAAAAATATAAAAAAAAATATATAAATTTTATAATTTTGCATACACGATTACAATACAATGGTGGGTAAAGTAGGTGTATAAATAATAAAGGAGTGTGTGTAGAGTGGGCTTCAAATTAATTGTAATGTGTATATTTATATATATAATGTGTGGGTATGAAATCAAACGAAATTCGATATGTATAATTTATATTTTATATTTTATTTTATTTTGTATTTACCCCCTTGTTATTTTTGAACTATTTTTAAAAGAATAAACTATATATTATATTATTCAAAGTACCTATATATTACTATTATTTTATTATTATCTATAATGTGTACATCAAATCAATAAGTCCATTAAAACTCACACACATGTCAAAAACACACCTTTAGGTTTGAAAAAATTAATAATAAAAAAAAAAATTAAAAAAATAAAAATAATTTAATTTTTTTAATTTTTTGAGTCTCGTTCAACGACTGCTCAAATCATTGAATTTGTATTTACATGTATTTCTCTTTTTTTTTTTTTTTTTTTTTTTTTTTTTTTTTTTTTTTTTTTTTTATTTTTTTTTTAATTTATGGGTGGGATTAAACAAAAATGGGCGGGCCAGCGAAGGGGT
>JACAFY010012863.1:0-21938 GCA_015252635.1 Dictyostelium capitatum
AAAATTTTATTTTTTTTGTTATTGTTTTTTTTTTTTTATTTAATTTTAATTTTTTTTTTAAATTTTTTTAAAATTTTTATTTTTTTTTTTTTTTTTTTTTTGTGGTTAATCAAAAAACAATGAAACAAAACGAAATTTCTCTCATTTAGATTTAATAAAGAAATATAAATTTTTAAAGGATTGAAAAGAAAAACATAAATTCTATTTTCACCATTTTGTATATACAAATTAATAATTCATTTATATATTAATTCATTCATTCATTAATATTGGTATTGGTTGTGATTTTTTTTTTTATATTTAATAATAAAAAAAACTTATTTTTTTGAAAGTAGATACTATTCCGGGCTTTTAAAAATTTAAAAAGGGAATTGGTCTTTTACCAAAAAAAAGATATTTTCATAATATAATTACTTTACTTTTTAATAAATTATATATTTAAATATATTAATTAACCTATATGTTAATTACATATGCTATAATAGTTTTATAGTTTTATAGTTTTAAATTTTTTTTTTTTTTATTTTTATTTTTTTTTTTTTATATGTATGTAATATATTATACGTTTATCTTGCAGTTGCGATATCATCAATTTTTAATAACATTACAACAGTTTCAGTTGCTAAAGTTAAAGCAGAAGTTGAAACTAATAAAGGTTGAACAACATTTTCTTGAAGAATATTTGTGATTGCACCTTTTCTAACGTTGATACCAGCATTTATTTCACCTTGAGCATGTTTATTTCTCAATTCAGTTACAATTGAAATTGGATGAAGACCAGCATTTTCAGCGAGTGTATAAGGAATGATTTCCAAAGCTTCAGCGAAAGCACGTACACAATAACTTGTATTACCAATGAGAGTTTTAGAGTAAGCGGTAACTTGTTGTGAAACTTCGATTTCAGGGGCACCACCACCAGCAATTAAGAACTTCTTTTTAACGAGTGAACGAATTACACAAAGTGCATCATGAAGTGAACGTTCAGCTTCATCAAGAACCAATTTATTTGAACCTCTGCAGAGGACGGTAACAGTTTTACCAACGTTTGGAATACCAGTGATCTTTACGATTTTACCATCGGATGTACCAACTTCTTCAACAAGATCAGCTTTACCCAATTTATCAGCGGTGAATGAATCAATGTTTGCGACTGGTGTACAACCAACAGTATTACAAATAAATTCAATATCATCACGTTCAATATCTTTAATAACGAGTATCTTTAATTTTGCAAGATAATGAAGTGAAAGATCATTTACGGCGTCACGAAGGATACTTTTTTGAACGAGTAATACATTACATCCACTCTTTTGAATTTTTCTACACATTTCCAAAATTAATTTTGGTTCTTCCTTGATGACTTTGTCCATTTTAGTGTAATCTGAAACAACGATATTATTGTCCATATAGGTTTTTGGTGCGCTCAAACAAAATTGAATGAGACCAATCTTTGCATTAACAATACGTGTTGGACCACCTGCTGTATGTGAAGCAGTTTGATCAAATACTAAACCTTGAACCAATTCAGTGTCTTCAATGGTACCACCTAATTTCTTTATCAATTTAATGTCTTTGAGATTTACATTGATTGCAGTGGCTGGATTAATTACTGAAAGTACTGCATCAACTGCAATGGATGCTAAATTTGTGTATTGTGATACAACTTTACTGTTTAATGATGTGGTTGCGCTCTTTACCAATGATACTCTATCTGTTAATGATACTGGTACTGACATTCCAACCAATACTTCCAATGATTTATTCAATGCTAAATTAAATGCTTCACTGATAATTGATGGATGAATACCTTTACCCATTAATTGTGATACTGCTCCCAATAATGCACCTGCAATTACACATACTGATGTTGTACCATCACCAGCTTCAATGTCTTGTGCTTTTGCTAATTCTGCCAACATTTTTGCTGCCGGATGTCTTAATTCTAAATTTTGTAAAATAGTTGCTCCATCATTACTAATTAATACTTCATTGTTTGGTGAAATAATCATTTTATCCATTCCTTTTGGTCCCAATGATGTTCTAATTGCATCGGCAACTGCTCTTGCTGCTACAATATTTGAAGTTCTAACATCCTTTTCTTTTTCTTTTTCATTGAAATCACTTCTTGATGGTGCTGCTTTAGCTACTGACATTATTCGTTATTATCGTTTAAAATTATTATATTATTATATATAATAATTAATAAATAAATAATTTGTTGAAAAAAGAGAAAACTAAAAACTAAAAAAAAAAAAAAAAATAAAAAAAAAATGAAAAAAAATCAAAAAAAAAAAAAAAAATCAAAAAAAATTCGAACTTGGCAAACAATGAAATTATAATTTATTTATATGAACATGTTAACTTTCATCTTCACTACTACTTGTATCATAATTACCAATTAATCCAATTAATGTATTTGTATTTGTATCGATATTTGTATTTGTATCTTTATTTTCTTCATTATCAATTTTAAGTTTCTTATTTGATTCTTCTTTTTCTTCTACTTTATTTTCATCGTTATCATTTGTTTTTTTAGTGGATGAAGTAGTAGTGGTAGTATTGTTATTACTAAATACAGTTGTTGGAATTAATTTTATATTTGTATTTAAAAGTTTCCTTTTTGTAGTGACTGTAGTAGTTGATGATAATGTATTTGTTGTAGTTGTTGTTTTAATTTCATTTGAATTTGAAATGGGTATTGCTTTTGATGCAATTGAATTTAATAAATTTGTAGCTTGTGATTTTTTAAAATCTTCTAATTCCTTTTCAATTTCATCCTTTTCTAAATTCTTTCTTTCTTGTTCAATTCTCTCTTTTTCTTTATAGTGTTCAATATCATCTTTATCTAATCCTTGTGATGGTTCTGTATACAGAATTTAGTTGTGTTAATATGTTATAGTAATATAATAATAATTATAATATGTTTACAGAAAAATGATTACATACTAAATTTCGTTTTTTCAACTATAGCTTCTTCCTTTATTCTTTTATTTTCTTGTAATCTTTCAAATAGAGTTCTATTATCATTTGGATCTATATCTTTTTGTTTACCACCATATAGTTTTCTTTGTTCTTCTAATTCAGATTCTGATATGAATCTATTATTAATACTTGATGACATTAATATACGCTATAGCAATAGATATCACACAACACCACAAAACTTTTTAAAAAATTAATTTTTTTTTTTTTTTTTTTTAATTTTTTTTGTGTAAATTTTTTTTAATTTCAAATTTTTTTTAATTTATCTTTTTTTTTTTTTATATTTAACATATGATATACAATGGAAACAAATAATACAACTACCACCACTACTACAACAACTAAAAGTGATGCAATGGAGACTAATAAAGTATCACCAGTACAAGCCGCTAGAAATGATCAATATATTAATACATATTATGAAATTGCAAATAAATTAGATGCAAATCCTTCATTCCCAGATGTATGTCATTTTTTATTACAAAATTTATATTATTATATACAATGATATTAACCTTTGTTTGATATTGAACAAACAGGATGATAAATTATATGCACAAATCATTGAATACTCATCAAAGACCAAACAAACCAAAAAGATATCACCACAATTTATATCAAAATATTTTAAAAGATTCCCATCATATCAAGAGAAAGCAATAGATTGTTTAATTGATTTATTTGATTCATCAGATGAAGATGTAGTTAGAATTAATGCATTAAAAGCAATACCAACAATTTGTAGAGATAATCCTGATCATATTGCTAAATTGGTTGATATTTTAGGTCAATTATTAAATACTGGTATGTGGTTCAAATGGGTTTATTAGCATTATTATTATTATTATTGTAATAATATATTTATACTAATTCCAATCTCAAACATACAGATTCAAAGATTGAAGCAGAACACGCAAAGAATTCATTGGTAGAGTTGTATAAATTAAATTCACTTACAACTATAAATTCACTCTTAACATTTTTAGAATCTGAAGACGCAAGCAACAGCAACAGTATGAATAACAACACAACCGATCAATCATTAAATTCAACATTTACAACATTACTATCATTTTTAAAAGATTCATTAATTCCGTTAATTCGTACTGAATACTCTAAAAGTACATTAGAAACACAAACATTTTTTAGAGATCGTATATTAAAGTTGGTTGCTAAAAGTGTAAACGTAAATGAATTGGATGTACTTTTTCAATTGTTGGAATGTTTCCCACAATATAAACCATTAGAATCAATTACTACACTCGATACATTGGTAGTACCAGTAATTGAAAATCAACCATTACCAATATTACTCAAAAAGTTATTGTACATTACTAAAATGTTATTATTTAAATCAAAGGTAGTTATATTTTATCATTAATATCAATGTCAAATATATGTATATACTAATTAATATCATTTAATATACCTACAGAAACAAAATTTACAAATTGATAGTAAAATATTTCAATTACATTTAACAAAAGTATTACCAAGATATAATGAATTGGATGATGCAAAGAAATCAGAGTATATATCAATTTTAGCACAATCATTTCAACATATGACACAAGAAGTTTCAGGTCAATTTTTAGAACCAATTTTTGCATTATTCAAATTGACAGTTCCATCTAAAACAACAACACCAGTAAACGATGTAGATTTAGATTTTACAATCGTTGAAGCATTGTTATTCTCTTTATCTTATATTGGTAGTTCAGGTTCAAGTAATGCACTTTCTAAATTATGTGGTTTCAAAATTATTACAGGTCAACCAAGTGACATGAATTCAGATCCAGTTAAACATGAAGATCTATTAGGTAGATTAAGATTCTTGGATGAAAAGTGTAGAGAAACTCAATTAAAAGCTAAAAAAGCAATTCCAAATTTAGGCAACCCAAAAGATTCACAACAATTGAAATTGGCTCAAAAGATTTTATTGTCAACCCAAAATATTTTAACAATTATGCAAAACCTTTTAAAGTCACCACCACAATACAATAATTCAACATTGATTATATCATCAACAATATTTAAACCAAATCAATTAATTAAACAACCAAAACAACAACAACAACAAACTCATATCAATCCAAATCAATTACATAAATTACAACAACAACAACAACATCATCAACAACAAAATATTCCAATCCAAAGAAATCAACATAATAAATCAAATCGTTTTTCACCTTATGGTAGTGCTGCTGGTAAAAGATTTGCAAACAATCGTCAAGATTTAGATCAACCAATGGAAAGTAACAATAAAGGTGGAGTTGAAATTCATTACAATACAGAAAAACATAATAAACCTCAATCATTTAAAGGAAGAGGTCCAAGAAATTTCTAAAAAATAAAAAAAACACACAAATTAAATAATAATTATTGGTATATAAATAATAATAAATTTTTTTTTCTTTAAAACACTCATTATTCTTTATTTGGTGTTCCTAGTTTATTATTTTATTTAATTAAATTTATAATTAAATTGATTAATTATCATTTGGCTAGTTAATTTAAAACCATCAGTATCTTCATCACCAAATGAACCCATTAATTTCAATAATGATTTTGTTGAATTTGATAATTTTAGATTTGGTAGTTTATATGTTGAAATATCTAAAGAATGGAATGTTCTTAATTTCATACAACTTTTATGATTTGATTTAAATAATAATTCTTTCCATTCATTGAAATCTATTCCTTTAATTCCATAATATGAATTAAATATATTTAATAACGATTCAGAATTAATAACATCACCATGTACATTATAAATTGATGTATTATTTGATGTCCAACAATTTTCATTTAAAATTAAATTTATAATATTATTTGATAACCATGTAATTGGATAAGCTAAAATTGAAAGGTCAAATAATGGGTATGATTTTAATACATAACATGATTGTAATAATAATTGAGCAAAATCACTTTCATGTCCAATACCAGTAATATGATTTGCAAATATTGAAGGTGGTCTAATTATCATTAATTTTATACCAAATTGTTTTGATGATTTAATTAATATATTTTCAGCAATAACTTTACTTTGCATATATCCTGATGGTAAATTATCAATGTTATCTAATGATGGTAATATTGATTCATCAAATTCTTGATCCTCTTTAAATGATTGATTATTAAATACAGAAATTGATGAAAAGTTTACAATTTTAATTGGTGGTGAATTTGTAATTGATAATTTAATACATTCTTTAACACCATCAACATTTACAGGTTTATTTGATTGATAGTTTGATTCTAAATTAATATCAGCACCTGAATTAATTAAATTAACATTTTCAATTAATGTTAAATATTCTTTTGTTGAAATACCAATTTCTTTCATTGATAAATCACCAACTATAACAAAAATCTTTGATTAGCCGTTAATTGGTCATATAATTTATGGTGTTTTAAATTTGAAATAATTTCATCAATTGCATTAACTGATTTACTCTTATTTCTAATTAAACAATAAACACTTGAGCATGATGATAATTGTAATAATTTTGATAATAAATATACTCCTAAAAATCCAGTTGTACCTGTTAAAAATACTTTAATACCTTGATTATCTACATGTTGTTTTCTTGAATTACTATTTAAAATTGGCTTAATTAAATCATCAATATTCATTTCATTATCCCAATATTCTTTACTTGATAATTTATTATTGAATTTTGATTTTCTATTAAATGATCCAACATTGTTATTCGCTAATATTGATTGATTACCACTTAATTTGATATTTTTATCTAATTCATTTTTTATAATTGATATTGAATCTCGAATTGTATTATTTTGTAATTGTTGAATTCGGATAATATTTATTAGTGATATATACAATTTAAAAATATTAATATTTTATACATAATGTTATTTAAATGATAATTTGTTATTATAGAATACAAACCCCAATTTTTAAGAGAAACAATAACCAATGAATCAGCACCATAGTCAATTAATCTAATGTCTTGATTAATCCTTGATGAATCAATTGATAATAGCTCTGATATTTTGTTAATAATTGATTCGGTTATAACGTCAGTTGATATTGAACTATTAATTGATTTGTTTACAGCTTGTTTTAATTTATTAAAAGGATAATCAAATTTTAAAAGTAACGATTCATTTTTATATGATAAAATATTATCAGTAAAACTACTAATAATACTATTTGTGCATTTTAATTGATTTTGAAGTTGTAAATCTAATGAACCTAAAACTAGAATTGTCGAAATTGGTAATATACCTTCTCCATCTAACATTAATGCGATTGACTCATTTCTTGATACAAACCCAGTTGATAATACTAGACCATAATTAATTGAAATACAAGGTAATCCAATTGATTTTCTATATTTTGATAATGAATCTAATACTGAACATGATGAAACATAACTACATTGTTGATATGATCCTACTAATGATGCAAGTGATGATGCTAATACAAAATTTATTAATTTCCAACCTCTTTTAATAGATTGTTCATGTAAATTAATAGCACCCATTGTTTTAGCACCATGTGATACTGATAATTCCTTCATTGATATTTCATTTACACCACACTGAATTTGAGTGAATGCATAGTGAAATATTGAATCAATGTTTGTAATTGATGGATTATCTGATAATATTTTTGTAATTGTTTCATCAACTAATTTTGTGTTACCAACATCTACACTTTTAAAATGAAATTTAATATTACTTCCATTTAATTTTGATTTATTAATTAGTAATTCCAATTGCCATTTAATTGATGATTTTGAAAGTATTATAATATTTTCAACTGAATTTGAATATTTAACAATCCACTTCAATATTTCAAACACAATACCAGATTGGCCAGTAATAATTATATTTTTACCTAATACTGATTGTTGAATTTGATAATTTGGTTTTAAAATTGACATTTTATTACTATTTTTCAATTCTTTCAATTTATTTACAACATTTGGATAATGATTTTCAAAATTTACAACTATTTTACCAATATGTTTTCTTTCGTTAATATATTCAATTGCTTGATTAATATTTTTACTTGAATATTCAATTATTGGAATTGTATTTAATTCACCATTCCCAATTGCTAATGACAATATTTTTAAATATTTTTTCTTCATTGGTGGTGGAATCATCAATAATTCAACATTATGATACCCTAAATTAAATTTAAATTTCATATTATCAATATATTCATTTGCATTTAAATGAGTCACTGATAAATCTACAATTTTACCACATTTATTTAAACAATTGAAAATTGAATCCATATATTCACTTGATGATAATGTATTTAATACTAAATCAATACCACCACCACTATACATATTAGATTCATCATCACCATTTAATTCTAAAACTTTTGATTTAATTTTATCAACATAATCTTTATTTCTTGATGAATAAATACCAGTAATCATATCACCATAATTATCAATTAAATATTGTTCCTTTTCTAATGAGCCAACTGTACAAAATATTAAACCAGAATGTTTTTTCCATTTTAATATTTCCAATGTTGATAACCCAACACCACCAGTTGCAGAATGAAATGGTATTGATTCATCTGATTGTAATCCACCAATTTTATATAAACTATGATATGATGTCATATAAATTGCGGTAATTGATGAATCTTGTAAATGAGTAATATTTGAAGGTTTATGATCTAAATAATCAGCAGTAATAATTGCATGATCTTCATTATGAATTTGCATACCATATACTTCATCACCTACTTTAAATTCTTTACCTGCAATTGAGCCAACTCTTGTTACAATACCTGACAAATCACCATAATCAACAAATGGACCAATTAATTTTATATCAAACAAACCAGATTTTACTAAATAATCTTTATAATTTATACCTCTAGCCATTACTTTAACTTCAACTTGATTTGAATTTAGTTCAAATTGTTTTGATATTAATTCGAATTCATAACTTGAATTAAATTTTGAAATTAATTTATCAATATTTTCAAATGAATCTGATTTATAATCATTTGGTAATTTTAATTCATTTTTATATCTTTCAAAATAAACTTGATTATTTTTAATTATAAATTCTCTTTGAATATGAATTGTTGAATCTGTTAATATTGAAATTAATTTTGATAATCCAATATCCTTTTCATTTTTATCCATTAATGAAATCGAATCAAATGATAATGTAAATAATTGTAATTGTTTAAATTCATCAAAATATCTTGCTGAACCAATTAATGATGATGTTAAATAATTTGATGAATCAGATTCACATGTAAATAAAACATGTTTAATACATTTGGTTAAATTTAAATTTAATATTATTTGATTAATTTGAATATATTCAAGTGTAATCTCTTTGAAATTATCAATTGATAACTGATCAATTGATTTAATGAAATATATTGTTGTTGATGTTGATTTTAATTGATCTACATTGGTAATAATGAAATCATTCAAATTTTGAATATTTGATATTATTTGAATATCGTTTTTTTGGTGATTAATAATTTTAATAAATGATTCATTATTTCCAAATACGATTATATTATCATGTGTTAAAAACGATAATTCATTTGCTAATGATAATAATGAAGGTTTTTGAGCTTGAAATAGAAAACAAGCAGATTCTTTTGACATTTTAATATCAGAATTGAAATTACATTGTTTTAATAATGAAAACCATGTTTATTGTTTCATACAACATCTATCCTTTCTAATATCAGAATCTTCAAATGCCCACCATTGGTCAAATACACCAAATATACCATCACCCATGATTGATTTATAAAAGGGTTCAACAAATAATAAATGACCACATGGTGTTAAAAGATTATAAATTTGATCAACTCCATTTTTAACATTTTTAATAACATGTAATACATTTGACATTATTACAAAATCATAATATGATGGTAATAACCCTTGATTATCTTCACCAATTAATGGTATTTCTAAATTTAATGATTTATAAATTATATTTACATTTCCATTGAATTTTGATAATTTCAATTTTGCATCTGGAATAAATGAAGGCGAAATATCACTCCATGTATATTCAATATCAATTTGATATGATGGGTTTTCAATTAATAATGAATTAATTTTATCCAATACTAGTTCTGAAAGTGAAAAAATACCACCACCAAATTCTAATACTCTTAATACCATTCTTTCATTTAATATTGGTTTAATTGTTTGTTGAATAATTTCAGATATCATTATGGAATAAACCAACTTCTTCACTAGAATAAACACTATCTAATAAACCATCATCAAATAATGATTGTGGATTATCAATTGATGAATCTTCTCCTTTTAATGGGAATAATAATTTTGCAATTATTCTTGATGATTTTGTAAATAATAATTTAAATTTAATATCTAATTGTGGTTGTTTACCAATAGTTTTTAAATAATCAACATGTTCTATCAATGATTCAAATACAAATGTAAATCTTTCATGTTTTTGATTTAAACAATAATTTGATTTTAATTGACTAATATCCATTGATTTGATCTTTTCAATTGTAATTTCAGGACATCTTGATTTAATATTATTATAAAATGATGCAGTTGCAAATAAAATGAAATCTGGAGAATCAAATATATTTCTTGATTGATCATTTTGATAAATAATATCAAAAGTAGATGGTGTTGGAATTGGTGAATCTTTTAATTGTAAAATGAAAATAATTCATTGGTTGGATATTCAATTGATAATGAATCTTTAATTGGAATTGTTGATGTTAATACCGCACTTTTAATTTCAAATATAACTGTACCGTCTTCAAGACATACAGTGACTCTGACAAAAATTGAATTGTTTTGTTTTTCAATTATATTTATTAAACTATATAAATGAGTGTGTTTAGATTTATAATCACCATATGGTACTCTTGATGAATAATATGTAAATCCTTCAAATCTATCAAATACATATTGACCTTGTCCATCAAATAATGCAAAAGATCCCTGAAAACAACAATCAATAATTGATGGAAATAAAAATGAAGATGATTGATTTACCAATTGTAATTTTAATGATATTTTTGATAAAACACAATCATTACCAATATAACATTCTTCTAATGAACGAAATACACCACTATATTCAATTTTACCATCAATTTTACATTTATTATATAATTCTTGGTTTGATAATTTTGTTAAATTATATTTATTTGAAATTAATTCGTTAATATTGTATTTAACAATTTCATTATCGCCACTGCTATTAAATAATTGAATATTACCACCACAACTTTGAACCCATTGTTCATTTTTATCTTTATAATGAATATTGATTTATATTCTTTTTTACCAGTTTGATAAATATTTGTTTGTAAACATGTTGAAACATAATGCTTGTTTGATATTAACTGATTGGGATGTTTTAGATGGATAATAAAAATTTTGATTATCAGATAAGCCCGAACTATCAACATTTGATGATGCGCCATTAATAACACAATAGATATTATTACAATCATTAATTGCATCCTTCAATCTTTTCATGACAATTATCCCAGTACCTTCTGAACGAACAAAACCATCAGCATCAGCATCAAATGGCATTGATTTACCTGATTTACTTGTCATATTAAGATTATTGAATGATTTTGAAACAAATGGGGTCTGAAATAAAATTTATAAAGTTTGTTTTTAATAAAATAATGTTTTTTTGCAACTAAAATATTATAAAATACATACCAATTATTAAATTAGTACCACCAGTAACAGATAAATTTGATTTACCAGATTTAATTGATTCGTAACCTAATCTAATTGCATTTAATGCTGATGAACATGCATTATCAATTGCCATTGATCACCACGTAAATCAAAACAATATGAAATTCTATTTGATATTGTACATGTTGTACTACCAAATATATTTGAACTACCAATATGATTTGATTGTCTATTTATTTCTAAATAATCATGTGATGAACATCCAATGAAAACAGGTGTATTTGTACCACGGATATTAAATGGATCTTTTTTAAAAGTACATTAATAAGTCTTAACTTTCTTTAAAAGTGGGTGATTTTAAGAAGATGTAATAATTCTAAATTAATAAATACTTACCAATATTAGCGTTTTCTAATGCTTCCCAAGTACATTTCAATAATAAACGTTGTTGAACATCAATTGAGTCAGCTTCTGATGGTGAAATACCAAAAAACATTGGATCAAATGATTTAATTTCAGAATCAGTTAATAAACCAGCAAATTCTGTACTAATTTCACCAGATTTTGATATATTATCAGACCATCTTTCACTTTTTTTAACAACTCCATTAAATCCATTCATTAAACAATTCCATAATTCTGATGGGTTACCAATACCACCTGAAGGTATTCTAAATCCAATACCAATAATTGCAACACTTTCTTCTTCAGAGTGCCCACTATTATTAATTTCACTATTATTATTATTATTATTATTATTATTATTATTATTATTTATAATGTCTTTCATTTTTTAAAGAATTATTTATATAAAAATATAAAAAACAAAAAAAAAAATAAACACAACATACATTTATATCATTTTTTTATTTGATAATTAAATATTAATAATCCTTCTTTAATATTATCATTTGGTTTGAATGACAATAAATTACTGTATATGAAGAGAGGAAAATTGTATTAAAAAAAAAAAAAAAAATTGTTGAGATATTAATGAAGGATACCCTCTTGTAAAGTTGGTTTAATAATAATAATACGTCCATTTTTAATCTTTAAAAAAACTGTATACTATTTGTTAAAAATAAATCGATAGATTCTAAAAATTTCATATTCATAACAAGTAAATATATTCGCCACATGACATATATACCAATATATTATATATGTATATTATAATATATAATATAATATAATAATATTCAAATAATAATTAAAATAATAATTAAAATCAAACACCCCCTTTAAAGTGATGTTAATCAAATTATTAAAATTTTAAAGTGTTATTTACTTTTTTAGTAACCCCACTTTTTTTACACACACCCCATTCAATTATAGTGATAAATCTTCATTTTGCAAACATTTTTATTATTACTTGAATTTCAATTATTTATTTAAATTAAAAAGTTATTGAAATAATGAATGATATATCATTCATTACTACTACTATCACATTACCTTTACAATAATTATCATATAAATTACCTCTACCACATTGTGTGAAAAAACCTTCAACTGTATTCTTTAAATAATTACAATAAAATTCTCCACAATGTTTTGATCAACACATGAATCTTGAGATTTTGAATTTCCAAAAAATTTACATCTATTATCATTCATACATTTAGTTAATGGATCTTAATATGTTGATACATCAATTGTAAGTTGACGTGATTTAAAACATTTTCCATCTAAACATGAACATATATTCATTGATCCACAACTATCAGCTTTTGAACTACAATTACCTGCTGCATTTGGTGCAACATATTTTTCATTTTATAATGAATTGTATTGTTTTTATTTGTGTGGAGAAAAAAAATAAAAAAATGTTTTGGGAGAAAAAAAAATGAATATAAGAAAAAAACCCTATTTAAGAACTTTATAAAAAATATAAAACATGTATAAATAAGTACTTATTTATATATATGAAAACAAATAATTAATAATTTTGAATTTATAAAAGAAAAGTTTTTTGATTTTTAATTTTATTTTTTTTTTTTTCTTTTTGCCAGTGCAAATTTTTTCTTTTTTTTTTTAATTTTACAAATATAAAAAAATAATAATAGAGATATTTTATTTATATGAATATAAATATATAATAATTTTAGTAATATAATGACAACACAAATATATCAAGTACCAGTTGTTAGTAATGGACTTAGAGAAACAGAATCTATATTACAAATTGTAGATTCATTAGAAAAACTTGAAAAAGTATTTAATGATATGTATTCAACTATTTCAGCAAGAGTATCACATGAAAAATCACGTATTGATAATGTAGCATCAAGATTAAATAATGCACAAGTTTGTATCAATTCACTATTATTATTATTATTTTCAAACATTTGAAAATGATTATTAATAATGTTCTTTGATACCAACAGCATAAAGTAAATCAAATTGTTGGTAGTAAACAAGCAATTACAGTTTTTAGTAGTGCACGTTATCCAGCAGATAAAAAATGGGGTGATTATGTTCCAATTTATTGTGGAAAGAAACAACAACCATTTAAACCATCACATTTCCATTTAAATTCAGATGAACAAATTAAAAAGAGACCAGAAGATTCGTATTTGGATGTAAATGATTTAGTTTTCATTGAAAAGAGTATAGATACAACATCAAAAGAAATTGAAGTTAAAGAAGGTCTTGGTAGAATACCAGCTCATTTACCATCAGTTTCAAATTTATTACTATTCAATACACAAGAGAATCCATATAAAAAATATTCAAATACTCTTGATAATTTATCAGGTGCCGATGGAGATCCAGATCAATTTCAAATATTTGGTGATGCATCTAAAAAGAAAAAGAAACTTCATGCTGCACCTGTCACCATTGAAAAAGGTGATATTAGACCAGAAGCTGAAAACGTTAAAATCAACTATGAACCAGGTACATTTGAAATACCAGTTTACAATTTCCCTTCAATACTTCCATTACCAAATGTAGCTGAAAATATAACATGGGCAGCAGAATCACAAAGTATTGCTCCATCACAAAAAGCAACTTTAAATCTTTTACCAACTTATGATAATAATAACAATACAAGTGGAGGTAGTGCACCATCCACTGTAAATACAGATCAAGTACCACCACCACCAACACCACAACAACAACAACCACAATATCAACAAGCAGCAGCTGCACCACAACAACCACAATATCAACAAGCAGTATCAGCTCCACCTCCACCACCACCACAACAACAACAACAACAAGCTCCACCACCACCACCATTTAAACCACAAAATAATAATGACGACGATGATGATGATTCAGATGATGATAATGGAGGTGGTGGTGGTGGTGGTGGTGCAATTGGTGATTTATTAGCAGATATTCGTCGTGGTCATAAAAATAGATTAAAGAAATCAAAAACAAAGGGCGAAGATGGAGAAGATGGTGAAGAAGGTGAAGAAGATGATAGACCACCACCAAAAAAAGGTGGAGGTGATATGATGTCTGATCTTTTCAAAAAATTAGCATTACGTAGACAATCAATTGCAACTTCAAAACCAACAAAAAAACAATCAAAATCAAAAAAAGATTCAGATTTAGATCAAGATGGTGAATCAGATACTGATGATTCCGAATGGGAACCATAAACACATTTACAATCAATAATAATACTACACCACCTTTTTTAATAATAAATTGAATAACAATAAAATATATTGTATAATCTATCTTGTATTTTTTAAATATATTTTTTTTTTATTTATTTTTTAATCTTCAATATCATCAGTTAATAATATTTCATTATTTCCATATATTGTTACAAATCTATTTTCATTACTATTATTATTATTATTATTATTATTATTATTATTATTATTATTGTTGTTATGATTATTATTATTATTATAGTTATTATTATTATTAATTTGATTATCTTTTTCTTGTTTTGAATCAATATTCTCATCTACTTCATCCAATGAAGTAAATCCATCTGAAACTTGATTTTCTTTTGACATTTTATATCTAATTAAATTATAATTACTTTGAAAACTACAAAAATCATTTAAAACTTGAGTATCAAATTTCATAATTTGAGAGATAACATCATTTGATAATGGTTGATTATTATTACTACTACGACTATATTGCCTATTATGATTAATTAAACGCATAAAAGGTATCGTATATAATAAAAGTGAATCTTTTTGTAAAATAGATCTTGATATTAATGAACCAGCACCACCAATTGAACAACTATTATTTTGAATAATTGAGTTGATTCTATTATTTACACAATAATCAATTTGTTGTTTATATTGAGCAGATTTAATATTTGGTTCATTTGTTCTTGGTTTAACAAAGTTGAAAAATTTAGTTGGAGTACTCATTGTTTTGCAATATGTTACACCTCGTAATGCAACTGAAATTGAACTTTTTGGAAGCATATCATTATAAGTTGACAATGATGTATTGTTGTGTAATTTTTTTGAATCGTATATATCACTATCGCAAAGATACTCTAATGAATCGGATACTTCTTCAATGGATTGATAAAATGATAAATAATTTTCTTGAATGAAATGAAGAAATGTGTTGAAATCCATATGTGAATTATCAAATACTTCTTCTACTATATTCTCTGGTTTCTCTCTATGATATTCTCGTTTGTACCATGATTCTTCTTCGTTATATGTATCTTGTTTATCATGTCTTTTATTGTATAATATTTTACCAATTGAATGAAACAACGTTAAAATTGAATCTCTATTTCTTGAAATTACACCAGTAACTGATTTTGATTCATCATCAACATCTTCAATAATTTCATCTTTTTGTTTATTCTTTCCACCACCTCTAGTACTTTTAGTTTGTCTTTTCGAGGAAATTGGTAATGTTGTATTTCCAATTTTACCAACACAAAAGAACTCCAATGAATAAATTGCTGCTCTAATATCACCTGCTGCTTCTTCAACAAATAATTTTAATTGTGAATTTGATACTGAATTTGAATAACCTTCAACATTTGAAATGGTTTCCAATATTTTCAAAAGTTTTGTTGGTGCAACTGGATTGAAATGAACATGTTGAATTTGTAAATTATTTGAAAGAAAACTACTTGGAAACATTTGAAATAATGAATTATTACCAGAGAATGTATCAGATAGAATGAATATCAATGGATAACGACTATACTGTAAAAACGATTCAAATGCATCAATAAAATCCAATCTATTCTCCAATGTAACATTTGGATAATCTTCAACAAATAATACTTTTTTACAATTACCGCCAAACATTGAGAAACCTTGACCATTAAATTTTAACCATTTTTTAAATTCATCCAATGTTGAACTGTATGGAGTTGACAGTGTATCATTTACATCTCTTGTTAATACCATTGATGGATTAATCCATTCTTCAATATCAAAATCTAAACTTTTAGATAATACCCGAATCAATGTTGATTTACCAACTCCGGTTGGACCAGTTAAAAATAATAATTTACCAGTGATTGGTTGATTTGACATTATCTCTTTAAATCTATCTTGAAGCCATATTTTAACAATATCAATCTTTTTATTATGTATTGCTAATTCTGATTCCGATTTTGGTACATGTTTATCAATAAACATTTTATTTGCATCTACTAAATTATTATTTTGATTCTTTTTACTATTATGATTAATCATTGATGCTTTAATATTAAATGAACTTCTTTTTGTATTATTATTATTATTATTATTATTATTATTATTATTATTATTATTATTATTATTATTATTATTATTATTATTATTATTATTACTGTTGTTATTTGTTGATGTGGTTGTTGTTGTGGTGGTAGTTGTTGTTTTTGGTTTATTAAAATTTAATTCATCAAATATATCAAAATCATCAGGACTTGATGATTTATTTGAATATGTTGTAGTTTTTAAAGTTGGTGATGTAATCGGTGATGAAGATGCTGGTTTATTTGATGATAATGGTGAAAATGGTTTTAATGTTGGTGGAGTTGGTAATGTTTGTGGTGGAGTAGTTGGTTGTTGTTGTTGTGGTGGTGGCGTTGGTTTAGGTAAATCAACTTGTATTATACCTTCCAATGCATTAAATGATAATAATTCATCTTCCTCTTCTTCTCTTTGTTTTTTTAATATTAATTCTTCTTCTTCTCTTTTCTTTAATTCTTCTTGTCTTTGTAATTCGAGTTTTTCATTTTTTTTAATTTCAAGTTGTATTTCTTGTTCAGTCTTTTTTTGTGGTGTTGTATACGGTGAAGTTGATGTGGTGGTTGTTTTATTACTGTTGTTATTTATAAATTTAAGGTTATTATTGTTTTTATTTAATCGGTTAAATGAAGATAAATGTTGTTGTGATAAATTAGGTGATGATTGTGTTGTTGTCGGTGTTTGTGATGATGTATTTGTAGTTGTTTGTTTATTTTTTGTGTGTTTGTATTCTTTTAAATGGATATCTGATTTATCTGTACATTTATCAGCATATATGCAGAAGAATCTTTCGTCTTCTTCTTCATCTGCTATTGTTATAAACGTTGAAATTTGATTGGACTTAGATAGTTGTAGATTATTTGTTGATGAATTTGGTGATGTTTGTAAATTGTTGTTGCTGTTGTTATTATTATGATTGTTACTAAAATTTGAGGGTGATGTTGATCGAAATTTCATTCTTTTGTTACTACCACTACTACTACTATTACTATTGCCTATATTATTTATTATGCTATTACCACTATTTGATAATGAATTTTTAGTTGGAAATGATTTAAAGGTTGAATTGAATGAATTTGAAGGAGAGGAAGATGATTTATATTTATACGTTGAATCGTCATCACAATCTTCAATATCATCTATAATTTCATCTGGTTCATCATCTATATCGTGATTGTTATTATGTTTACTGTTTTTATTGTTGTTATTACTTTTCAATGATTTTAAACTATTTGTAGATTGTGTTGATGATTTAGATGATGGTGATGGTCGCTTATTTGTATTTGTAGTAGCAGTAGTAGTTTTTAACATTTTATCTGTTGTTCCTCCTCCTTTTGTAAAGCCTAAACCACTCATAATATCATATTATTAATTGGTATCTATTCTCTTTTGAATATTATTATGTGAGTGTATGTGTTTATGATATTCGTATATGAGTAGGTGTATGTATGTGTATAGTTATTATTATTATTATTTTTAATATTTAATAAGAACAAATTTTAAAAATGACACAGGGGGAAATATATTCGTATGTTAGATAATTATTGCAAATTAATTTGAATAAAAAAAAAAAAAAAAAAAAAAAAAAAAAAAAAAAAAAAAAAAAAAATCATTTTTCATGAAAATCCATAAATTTTGTTAAAATAAAAAATTGCTATTTATTTGTTTCAATTTCAATGATTTGGTTATTTTAAAATTTTTGATCTCTGTTAATATTTTCAATCAAATTGTTATTTAAAGATTTAATTAAAAAAATTTAATATTACAACCCTCTCTCTTTTTTATATTTGAAATTATAATTCTTTTTCAGGTACCAGAGCTATGAGCATCATTAATAATTACAGATAATGTTGTCGTTAATTTAGACGAATATAAATAAAAACAGGGTATGAAATTGATGCCACTTAAAAAAAATATTTTTTATTCAATTTTTTTGATATTTTTTTTTTTCCAACCTGCACGTCCCAAAAAACAAATAGAATGAGATGATCGGGTGTTCTAAAAAACAAGGTTGTGACAAAACATGATACGTCCTGTAATTTAAACATATGGGTCATACATTTCAGTTATTCCATATAAAAAAAAAAAAACAATATACCAAACAATGAAAATAATTAATTGTTTACAAATTTTAATATTATTTGTGTTAACTATTACTCAAAATGTATTATCACAATCATGTGATAATGGTTGGACATATGATTCATCAATAAATGGTTGTAAAATAATTGGTGCTAGTAACCCAACTTTTACAATTTCAACTGTATGTATATGTAATGGTGTGTGAAATTTATAAATCATATTTCCTAAAATAATTTTATATATTTGCATGTTTTAGGAATACTAATTTTTAAAATTAAACATGTGTGTGTATGTATGGTTACAGTGTCAATATGGTGGAACTACAGGGCCATTAAGAATTGAAATTGGTAATACAAGTACATCACAATGTCAATCTGGATGGACCACTGTACAATCAAGAAGTATAGTTGTTGTTGGAAATTCATTTACATTATCTCTATGTTTTTATTCAATGATTGGTTTTGTTAATGGTATTTATTATACACCATATAGTTGTGCTGCAAGTGATCTATATACTGGTTCTGTAATAACATATTCATTCGATTCAATTAATAGATTCTTTGTTGTATCTGAATGTCAAAGATCTGCAATATGGGGTGGTTTAGATTTTATTTTTCAAACAAATTCATTACCATCCGATTCTGCTACAAATCAATTTAATTGTAAAAATGTACCAAATGGAGATGGTACATTTACAAGTGATCCACCTGCATATATTATAAAAAATCAAATTTGGGAACATGCAGTAATTAAGTGTCCAATTGGGTATGGTCCTGGTTATCCATCATGTACTCAAGATATTGATGAGTGTACTACACCGGGTATTTGTGGTACTGCATCTTGTGTAAATTCAGTAGGTAGTTATCAATGTTCATGTCAAATTGGTTATGGATATAATTCAGTATCAAAAAGTTGTGTTGATAATGATGAATGTACTACAACACCGGGTATTTGTGGTACTGCATCATGTGTAAATTCAATTGGTAGTTATCAATGTTCATGTCAAACTGGTTATGAATATAACCCAGTATCAAAAAGTTGTGTTGATACTGATGAATGTACTACATCAACCATTTGTGGTACTGCAACTTGTACAAATTCAATTGGTAGTTATCAATGTTCTTGTGGAATTGGTTACAATTATAATTCAGTATCAAAGAGTTGTGATGATATCGATGAGTGTACATTGAATACATCAGGTTGTTCTCAAGGTTGTACAAATACAGATGGTAGTTATCAATGTTCATGTAATCAAGGTATGTATGATAAAGTAATTGCTATATATTAGTGAAAGGTATATAATACTAATATTTATTAATTATTATAAAAGGATATCAATTAAATTCAAATGGTAAATCATGTGATGATATTGATGAATGTGTTAAAGGTACATCAGGATGTAGTAATACTTGTACAAATTTACCATTAGGATCATTCACATGTTCATGTCAATCTGGTTATAAACTTGACACAGATTTAAAATCATGTATTGAAATTAATGAATGTACTGAAGATACATCAGGATGCGAACAAACTTGTACAAATTTACCATTAGGATCATTCACTTGTTCATGTCAATCTGGTTATAAACTTGGTACAGATAATAAGAGTTGTCAAGATATTGATGAATGTTCATCACAAACTTTAAATAAATGTTTAGAAAACACAATTTGTAAGAATACAAATGGTAGTTATGAATGTCCATGTAACCCATCAAGTTATTCGCATTCAAATTCATTATTCCAATGTGCACCAAAACCAGTTATCAATTCATTTTATCAAAAAGGTGATCAACTTTTAACATTTGTTTTGGTTGGTGATAATTTTAATGGTCAATTAGATTCAAAGATTACAATTGGTGATGAATCATTAATAAATTGTGAATATATTTTAGGTAATTCAACATATATTGAATGTGCAACTATTAGAGGTTTAGAAGTAATTGGTAATGTAACAATTAAATCAAATTCAATTTTATCAGATTCATTCAATTTCATTGGATCACCATTCATTAAATCAATATCACATAATGTATCAACATCAGGTAATGAAGATATTACAATCTATGGTAATAATTTCCCTGTTACTGGTTCAGTGTCATTATTAATTAATTCAATTAATTGTCCAATTTCAACATTGAATATTGATAGTATTGTTTGTAAAATTGGTGAAGGTACTGGTGCATTAAATAATATAATATTATCAAATGAATTGGTATCAAACACTGATAATGTAATGGTTATTTATGCAAATCCAATTATTGAATCAACATCAGTTGTTTATACGAATGGTGGTGTTTTAACTGTAACCGGTAATAATTTTGGACCAATATCAAATTCAAAAGTATCATTAGATATTGGTGGAATTAATAAATGTTCAAATGTTAATGTATTAACACATACATTATTCACATGTGAATTACCACCATATAAAGAAATACATACTCAAGTAATCAATTTAATAGTTGATGGATTATCACCAGATGGTACAAATT
>JACAFY010012874.1:0-21929 GCA_015252635.1 Dictyostelium capitatum
TTGTGTGTTATTGTGTGTGTGTGTGTTTTGACTATTTGTTTTTGTTTTGTTTTTATATGAAATTGATTTATATGAATATTTATAAGGTTGATCATTACAATAGCCTTGATTTATGTTGAACCCATCACTGGTGATATATATATTTACCCAATCAGTCTTTGCTCACAAATTTACATTATAAAATTTGTACACTAATCAGAATTTTGGTGAACCATAATCACCATATAACTCAAGATTTGAAACAATTCATCAATTGGATTATTGTTTGAAAAAAAATTTGTCACTCTTATCATTACAACTAAATTAACCTCGTTCAAACGATTCAATGTTTTCTTAATTTTGTTAGTGATATTTATCAGTTGAATATTTTTTTACAACGTTTTTTCCAGTTCATATGAACTGTTTATAAAATATCGTTTTTTTGATAAAAAAATTCATTTTTTTTTAAATTTTTTTTAAAATTTTTTAAACGCTTTGTCAGCAAAAAAACCTACTAAATATATGTTTTTATTATTATTTTAACAAATAATAATGAATTATAATAGTGGTGATTTATATTCTAGAAATAGAAAACAAACAACCAATAATAATACAATTATTAATAATAATGATATAACAAATAATTATAACGATAATAATAATGGTAGTTTAATATTTAATAAACAACAGCATCATCACCAACAACAACAACAACAACAATCACATATTCATTCATCATATATTAAAAACAATGTAATAATACCAATATTTATTCACAATTTAATAAATTCAATGTGTAATAATAAATGGGTTATAATTATCACAAAAATTTATAAACAAACAACAAGCAACCCTAAATTTAGAAAAATATTTCTACTTGTTCAAGTTTTGATATTGTTTCTATTACTTCAACATACATTAAATAAATTTCAAAGAACAGATGATAGTGATTCAACATTAATTAGATATAGAAATAATTTATGTCAAGATAACAACAACAACAATCATCATGGTGGATACTTTGATGTATTTAAAAAATCAACATCATCACCATCATTATTAAATCAACATAATCAAAATATAGATTTAAATCAATTATGTTCAAAAGAATTTGAATTTCAAAAGTTTATATGGATATTTGTAGATAGTTTAGCACATGATCAAGCAAATGATATCATTGAACAATTTAAAGAGAATTCCAATGTATACAGAGTGTTAAATCATGGATTCAAATTTTCAACTGCAATTTATACAACATTTTTCACTGGTAAAATTCCAACAAACTATGCAGGTAAACCAATTCTATCGGATAATATATTCTATCAATTAAAGAAAGCAGGTAATTCAATGCATTTTGTAGGTCCAGAATTTCCAGCACCAACATTATTGGCAGATTCACCAAATCAACATCGTTATTTTGATCAATTTACAATTGTGCCAGATGAAACTAGTTTGTTTACTCAATTGTTTACATCAAATGGTGATCATACAGCATCAGTATCTGGTGCAACACAAGATTCAGTTTCATCAAGATTAGATATTCTAAGTGATTTTGGTAGAAAAAGTGTAATGTTAACAACTAATCTCCTCGATGATAAAATTCATAGAAATGGTAAAACTCATCCACCAACTCTAAGATTGTTGGAAGCATTAACAAAAAATGTACCATTACTAAAGAAATGGTTATCAGAACATCCAGAATATCTATTGATATTAAATTCAGATCATGGTGGTTCTAAAACTGGTGGTGTTAATGAAGGTGATTTACATGGTGCAAAAGATGGTGGTAATGAAGGATTTTTCATGTTTTACAATAAAAATCAAATCATTAAGAAATCAACATCATTCATTTCAACTATGCATGAAAGAGAATGGTTAGATACAGTTGATGTTGCACCAACCATTGTAAAATATTTTAAAAATGCAAATATACCATTAGAATCATTAGGTTTGGTATCTTCATCATTGGATTATCAAAATGTTAGTAATTTAACATCAACCTATTTAGAATTGTTACAAAATGCATTACAAATTAGACAACTATGTATATTGAAGAAATTCCCATACAGTGAATCAGATTTTGAAAAAGCATCTCAATATGGTACAATGGTAACAAATTTACAATCAACTCAAATAACAGAGAAAATTAATCAACTTAGACAATTCATTATTGATATTAAAGAACCAATGGTAGATTTTAAAAAGTTTCCATTACAATATTTAATTTGGGTTGGTTTTTTATTATTATTGGTTCAAATTGTAAACTTTAAAATTGAAATGTCACAAAATCAGATAATTCAATTATTAATTGATAACTTTTTACCAACTGTATTACCATACTTTTATATTTATATTGATTTCTTATTTTTAAAATTTGATTATCATAAACATTTTATAAATATATTTACATTGTATTTTATAATTATACCAATAATTATATTATATACAATTTATAAATTAATATTGGATAAATTATTAAATGGTGATCAACATATTGGTGGTAATGGTTATCAACTACAAAATAATAACAACAATACTACTACTACTGCTAATAATTCAATTATGGATGAAGTTAATAGTGAAATTGATATTATATCACAACAACCTCAAGTACCATTACAAATTCCATTAATTCAAATTCCAATGGTTGAAATTTCAAATGGTAATGAATCATCAAAAGAAACAATTCCAACTGAATTGAATTTAGATAATCAAGGATCAACAGTATCAGCAACAACAGCAACAACATCAACAACAACACTTAATGAACAACAATATATTCAACAAATTCAACAAGATTATCAACAACAATTATTAATTCAACAACAATTACAATTTGAACATGAAATGATTGAAATTTCAAATATTGAATTTGAATGGTTAAATACAATATTTTACAATGTATGTTTTGTATTGATTTCAATGGTATCAAGTCAATATATAATTGAATTCTTACCAATGGTATATGAAGGTTTCCAATCATTTAGTTTCTTTATAAATTATTTCATACTTTATTATATGATTTATATAATTGTAATTTTAAAAACTCAATTATTATCAAATTATATTTCAAATTTAATGGTATTAAATAGTGGTGGTGGTGGTAATAGTAATGTTAATGGTAATAGTTATGGTGGTATTGGTAATAACATTTCAACATTATTATTTAATAATCCATTGAAAATACTTGGATCAAATCAATCAAGAGTTATATTTGCAAAATATGGTACAATTTATTTTACAATGGTTACACTTTGTATGTTTTATGATATTAGTGGTATACCAGAAATAATGCAATTATGTTATTTATTAATGTTTATTCAAGTATTGGTAATGGTATTTGGTATTTATTCTCTATCTGATGATCTATGTGTAATTGCTTCTATATTGGTTTTTGCAGTTAGTACAGATGAACAAAGATTTTATTTATTATTATTTTATGTACCACAATTATATGTATTATCAAATACTTTTAATGGTAGTAATGGTGGTAATGGTAGACTATCAATTCAATTAAATTCATTTAATGGTAAATTAAAAGTATTATCAAGAATGATTGCATTATTCATGATTGTAATATCATTTAAAACATATATATTCATGGGTGGTCAATTCAATATGAATGTTGATGTTAGAGCTGGTAATGTTGGTTTATTAAATATGGAAGATTATCCAACACTATCTGGTTTCCTTATGGTTTTCCATAAATTGGGTTATTTCTTTATTTTAATTACATTTTTATTAAAATATGTAAAATCAGATTATAATAATAATACCAATAAAAATAATAATAATAACAACACCATTAATAATAACCATATATCAATTGATTGCACAACATTGGAATTAAAAAGTTGGTTATTTAGAATATTATCACAAAAATCAATTGTTTTAATGTGGATTTTCAATTTCAATTTTTGGCAATATAAAGATTATTTAGATTGTTTTATTACAACTTTAATATTCTCTATTGTTACTGTTGGTTTTGGTTTTTGTCTTTGTTTAGATGAATTATCAAAATATTTAAAACCAAAAGTTTTTAAATTTTTAAATAAATAAATCGAATAAAAACATTAATTAAACACACATACATTATTTATTTTTTTAAATATTTTTCAATAATTGCAATTTTAACATCTGTTGAATATACTTTTCTTGTGAAAAAGTTCCAAATTTCATTATTGAAATTATTTTCAATAAAAGTCATATTAACAGTTAAACGTGGTGAACTCCATGGAATAAATCTATAATTTGAAGCACTGAATTTATCTGGTTGTAATGAAAGATAAGATTCTGATTTTGATAATTGAAAATATGATTCATCTGGAATAAATGAAAATTTAACAGAGAATAATCTAGTGATTGCATTGAAATCTGATATTAAATAATTTGCAAATTCATATGTTAAAAAATGCCATTGTGAACCTTCTTTAAAATTTTTAGATCTATCAATTGTCATTTCAATACCAGTTACACCACATTGATTATTACTATTGATACCTGAATTACCATTAAAGTTAAAACCTACTAAATTCTTTTCACATTCTACCCATGGTTTATTTAATCTTTCAATTTCTTTTGAATTTTCTTCATTTAAGAAATTTCTAACTACATTATCTTTATTTGATAAAAATAATTCCAACTCTGATAATGGTTTCATTGGGAAATCATTTATTGATAAATTAATTACATGTGACCATCTTTCTTTTTCACCATTACCAGTAAATGATTGTCTTTGTTCAACCATATCAAATAAACGTGTATATGCTGCCAATTCAGAATAAACCAATGCAATTGAACCCCATGCACCTTTAAATCTATCTTTTAAAATTTCAATATTTTTTGGATATCCAGTTTTTAAAAACATATTATTCCCAATTTTTTCTTGATAAACTTTATCAATGTATTCTTGTAATTTATCGATTAAAGTTTGATTTTTAAAATTACTATCAATATGAATTGCATAGTAATGTCTAACATTGTAAATTTGTGAAAACAAAAGTTCAATAGCTTCAATATCAACATTATGAATTAATAATACAAATGCTAATCTAGGTTTATCTCTTGGATTATGTGTTTGTAAATTCTTTTCACTTTGTTTCTTGTACTTTAATGAATATTCTTTATTATCACCATTATTTGATTTAAATAAATATTTCATCATTAATTTATCATTATCCAACCAAGGACCATATGTTGTCAAAATTGATTTAATAACTTCACTTGGTATTTGATTTTGATTATTTGATTTAAAATAATTTGTTGAAATATTTTGATAAGTTCTATATTTTGACCAACAACAGAGGGAAGGTGGATTAACTACACATGTATTAGTTGTAACTTGTATTTTGTTATACATGTATTCAATTTCCATTTCTGGATTTGTACATTGTTCATTGGAATCAAATGATTCACATTTATCCCCATAGAATGCCATTGGACAAACACATTTACCTGAAACACCTATACCACCATTGTAACAGTCAATTGTAATCATTGATAGTTCAATTGGGTTAGAATTATCCTCTTGATATACTTTGTTATTATTTCCACCAAATGGTAATTCTTTTACAATTTTATTTTTTCCAACCGGTCTTTGTTTTCTTTGTTTTTTTAAATAATTTTCGTGTGTTGGTGTTTTAATTTTATTTTCTTATTATTTACTGTTTTTAATCTTTCATGATTATAATATTTATCTTTGTTATTATTTATTAATAATGTGTTTTTGTTTTGTTGTTGCTGAATAGATTGATCTTTATTTTTTGGTCCTAATGAATTTAATTTTTCGCTGTCATTGTTTTTATTATAAAATGATAATGATATTAATGATGATACAATTATAAAAACAAAAAAAAGAAATTTTCTCTTAATCTTCATTATTAATAATAAAAATAATAATATCAATGTAATATAGGTAAAAAAAAAAAAGATAAAAAAAATATTTAAAAACACACTCACTCTCATTCACACACACATTTATTTTATTTTATTTTATTATATAAAAAAAAATTCAATACACACACTCTCTCATTCAAATAATACCCACTATTTTTTATTAATTATCATTTGTAAAATACCATGATCCTAATAATAATATAAATTATAAATAATTATAATTTTTTTGGGTGTGTGACTGTGTTATTTTTTTTATTTTTTTTAAAAAAATTGCTATTTATAAATAATGTTTTACATTTTGAGAGAAAAAAAAAAGTTTGTAGAAATTTTATTTTGAAAAAAATATGGTGAACTCTTAAAAAAATTATTTTATAACCCAAACTAATTTTTATTTCTATTTTAGAGTTACTTTTTTTTGTTACAATTACTATTTAAACTGCATTCACCAGTTGTTTCATTACAAATATAGCAAGATTCATCTTTACCCAAAGGCACACATCTAACAACACTTTTTTCATAGTGGCAAGAATTATTAAAATAAGACCCTCTGTGACATATATCCTTGATTTCACATTCAATTTGTTTTGAATGGGATGTTCCTTTAAAATATTGGGTGATTATATTAGTGAGATTATCATAATTCTGATAAACTGACCATTTGGTTATATTTTTAGTGTCTTGCAATTTCAATTCCCATTTAGTATTATTTGATGTAAAACATAATTGTGAAAGGCTTTGGTCATGACTTATTTCTGTATTTGGGAAAGGTATAACCCGGGATTTACTATATACTGATAGATAACCATCCTTCATTCCAAAATTTACATTTTCATAAGAAAAGTTATTTTTATTTACTGACAATGGATTTTGATAAATATTAGAATAGTAATTATCCTTGTTACTTCCCTCCCACACTATAGACTTTTCAAATGGAACGTTTAAGTGCAACACTCTAATTACCATATTGGGGTGTACAACAAGAGCATATTCACCCAAAGGCAAAGGACTTTCAATTGTCACCAATGGTAATGTTTCCCTTAGATTAAAACAAATGGAAAAAGTTTGATTTACAAAGAAAAATAGTAAAAATAATAATTTTAGCATTTTTATAATAAGTTTTATTAAATATATGATTATATTTATTATATTATAAATATATTAATTAAAAAAATAATTATTTGTGATTGAATTTTATGATTTAATTTATAACTAAAAAAACAATATTAATTAAAAAAAAATTATGTAATCTATTTTTATAAAATCTCTTTCTTTTAATCAGTTATATCCTAATAAAGTGCTACACAAACATGTGTCAATTATGTTGTGATTGGATTTTTGTAACTTTATTGTAAAAATTAGAAAAAATTATATTAAAGTTATAATATAATGATAATTAATAGCGCATTAAATGATGATTAATTCTGTTTTTGTATTTAATTATGGTTATATTTTTAAGTGTCCTAAATTAGAAAAAAAAAACCACAAACCCAAATTCATAAAAAACCACTAACACAATTTCGCAAAATAATTTTAAAATAATTATTGTTTGATTATTTTTATAAATTTTTTTGTTTATAAGTTTGAAATTAATTTTTAAATAATCAATATTAATAAATTATAATAAAATGAACAAATTATTCATATTATATATATTATTATGTAAGAAATTATAATTTTAATTAAAATTTGATTTATTTTGTAAATTATTAATTAATGTCTTTTATTTGTTATAGTTTTTATTTTGTGTTGCCAATGTAGTACTGTTTTTAATGATAATAATAAACTAGAAAAATTACTTAATTCGGGTGATAGAATTGTATATTTAGATCAAGTAAGTTCAATTTATAATTTTAAATATTTAAAAATATACATTTCAGATATATATTAAAATTATTTAAAAATAGGGTGAATATTTAATCAACAAAACAATATATGTTTCAAATCGTTCATTTTTAACTATTAAACCAAAATCCGGTGAAGTAAAATTTATAGTAAATCAAAAATCAACTTTCTTTAGTTCTTGGGTTAATGACCCAGGGTATAAAAATAAAAATAATAATTGGATTTCAACTGGGAAGATAGAAGACTTAACTCCAACCTTCTCTTTCAATGGTAATGGTATTACTTTAGAATCATTAATTTTTGAAAATTTCATTGACTCTAATAGTTCATATGCATTTAGTATTACTGGAACACATATAACAATCAAAGATTGTAAAATCATTAATTTCAATCAAGGTATAATAGCAGGAGAAATTAATTCTTATAATTCAAAACTAAATAGTGGATTATTTTTATTTGGTAATGTTTTTGAAAATATTATGGGTAACAGTAAGTGGTCAAGAGATATTGGACTTGATTCTATAAGGTACGGTTCTAAGTTTGGTGATGGATTTTTGTTTTTTTCATACCAAGATGTTTTCATATATGACAACACTTTTAAAAGTAAAGAAAATACTGACCACATACCAAGAACTGCTATCCAATGTGGGACTGAAAGTGTTGCGAGATCAAGGAATGTGAACATATTTAACAATTCTTTAACTGGAATATTTATAAGTGGTATATATTATGAAGGTTGCGATAATGTTACTATTATTGGAAACAACATAATAGGTGCTAGTCATTCGGCTATTCAAGTAGGTCGAGGGTTGTATAGTAATGTTTTATATAATACTATTAAAATTATATGTAAATCATCAACTTTAAAATCTGATTCATCTCCATTATGTGGAATTTTAACTTTTCAAAATTTTGGTTATTTAGTTATTAGTGAAAATGATATAAGTGGAGAATGTAAAATTGACATTTCAAAAATCAAGGTTCCTTGGTGTGGTATTTACATATCAGGATCTGAAGGTGGTGATAGTAGATTGACCTCGGGAGAAGTAATTAAAAAAAATCACATTTCAGGACAATTTAAATATGGTTTATTTTCCAATGCTAAAAAAACCAACGCTACAACAATATTTGATAACAATGTCACACTTTATTCAAGTTCTGAAACTAATCAAGTTGATTACTCTTATATAATTTATATTTTAAACAGCAATGGGATATCTTATTCTGGTAAAAATTATTCAAACAAAATGTCAAATAAAAGTAACACAAATAGAATTATTGGTATAGAGAGAAGCATTAACATAACTATCAATACTAATATACCAAAAGAGGATGTACTTTCAATCTAAAGTTCATTCCTAATTTTAAAAAAAATTAAAGCACTCATATTCATTAATATTAATCAACCATTTTTAATAAAATAATTAAAAATATTTTCTATTTTATAAACCAAAAGATTACAATCAATTATTTAAAGGAAACTTAATGATATTTTTATTCATATAAATTAAACTTTTTAATTATTGCATCTTTAACATCTTGGGTGTATACTTTTCTTACAAATAGTGTACCAGGTTTAATTGTATCAACATCTTTAAGAAATACACCATATCTGTGTGTATCAGTTCTATTTGGATTATTTTCCCAAAATGTAACCCGATGTGATTCACCAATGAATACTTCTTGATTAACTAATGGATAAAATTTCTTTGAAGATTGATAAAATGTTTCATCAGGAATATTTGAAAATTTAAATGAAAATAATTTTTCAATTGATTTAATATTACCAATTAAATAATTTGCATATGAAAATGTAAGAATATGCCATTGTGATCCATCACTTATTAATTTTCTATCATAATATTTAATCATGCCGCTTGTACCACATTCATACTTTTTAAATAATTCTTGGTCAATTTCCATTGGTTCAAAATAATCCATTCCTTCTTCGTGTTCAATAAATGTTTTCTAAAAACATACAAAATGTTAGTATGTATTATATGTAATATCAATAATAATATATTTACATTATATCTATCAAATTCTTTAATTAAATTTTCGTCCAAATAATTGGTATTATAATTTTCACATAATTGCTTTGATAATTTTGAAATGGAAATAGTTGGCATATCATTTACACTAAGATTGATTACATGTGACCATTGGGAATAGACATATGGATTAAAAGAAGATCTTTCTTTAACCATATCAAATAAACTTGCATATGATGCTAATTCAATATAAACCAATGAAATTGAACCCCATGCTCCGTGAAATCTTGAATCAATTAATTTCAAATTACTTGGATATCCTTCATAGCCACTATTTATTTTTTTACTTTTTTCAAAGATTGATAAATATTGATTAAATTTTAATAATAAATTTTCATCTTTCATTGATTTATCAACTGTTTTCAAAAAGTTTAGTGTAAAAATCTTTTTTGTTAGAAAATATACACTATTTTTGTAAAATATATTATTATTTCTGTAAATACATTACCATGAATTATATAATAATTATGTGGTTTATATAAAATTTGTAATAATTGATCAATTGATTCCAAATCAATTTTATGGATCATTAATGAGAATGCAATTGGATTTGGATTATCGTTACTGGTACATGAATATGGATACTTTTTAAATTTATAACCAAAATTATTATATTTTAATTGGTATTCATTATTTGTAAAATTTTTTTCAAATAAAATATTTGCCAATTGTACATCTCTTTCTCTCCAAGGTCCATATGTTTTAAATATTTCAACAAATTTTTCGTTATCTGATTTTAATTCATTATGTTTACCAGTAAATTTCATTTCTGTTAAATTTGTAATTGTTCTAAACTTTTGCCAACAACATAATGAACCAAATGAATATAATGGATGAACTGCATTTGAACAAGTTGAATTTTTAATTTCACATTTTGAACCACTATATGTGTATGGGCAAATACAATTATTATTATTATTTAATAAAACCCCTCCATTTTCACATAATTTAATATCATTTGAATTTGTAAAATTTATTATTGATATTAATATTATTAATATTATTAATTGGAATTTTATTATTTTCATTTTAAAAAGTGTATTAATATTTTTTTAAAAAATGTACAATAAAAGTTTTATAAAAAAATAAATAAAAAATAATACAAATAAAAAAAAGGAACATAATGTCTCTTGTGTTTCTTTTTTTTTGGGTTGTATGAAACGAAAAATTAAATATTTTATGTTTTTTCCCCATTGTTATTAATGTGAAAGAAAAATAATTTTTATGAGTAGGGGTAAGCCTTCACACAATTCATGAAAAAAATTAAAAAATTATTTAATTATACCCCCTTTTAATTCTGTTCATTAATTTTTTTTAATGTGTGTACCCCTATTTAGAATTTAACCCAATATATTAAAGACTAACATGTGAAGAAGCACAATTTTATATCAATAAATTATTAATATTTCAGATTTGAAAAGACTGTGTGGTGAAGATCATTGGGTTTGAATGTTTATTATTGTATAAGTTGTGACCATTAAATTAATATTTTATTAATATTTTTAAGATTCAAAATAATGAATAAAGCATATCCTTAATAAATTAATTCTTTCATTATATAATTATGATTATTCACTTTTTTATTTATTCTAACAAGTTGAATTTTTATGATTATTTATTTTTTTATTTAATTATTCTAACAAGTTGAATTTATTAATTATTGCATCTCTTACTTGTTTTTTATAAACTTTTCTAATGAAAAAAGTTTGATTATTAATTAAGTTTACATCTTTTAATTCTATTGAATAACGTTGGGTTTCAGTTGAACGTGTCTACATTCCAGTTTGTAAATCTTGTGAAACTATTATTACAAAAACTAATGTTGATATCATTGATTAATGGATAAAATGGTTTTGCTGATTGAAAGAAAATTTCATCTGGAATATAGGAAAATTTGAATGAGAATAATCTTTCCAATGAAATAGGATTACTAATTAAATAATGAGCTTAGCTTGTAGTAAGTATATGCCATTGAGTACCATCTAATGCTTTACTTCGATCAAAATAATTCATCATACCATGTTTTCCACATCCATATTTTGAAAATTACCATTGGTTAATGTAAGAATATATGAATTTTCCTCAATAAACACTTCCTATTAAATGAGCGTTTTAGATCTAATTAGAACAATTATATTGTATGGATAATAATTAAACATTATAATAATCAGTCAACATACCGAGAATCTATATTCTTGTTTAATTTTAGCTTCCTCTAAATATTATTTATTTCTATTTTCACATAATACTTTCGATTTGATTTATTGATTTACATGGCATATCATTTGCACTTAAATTAATAACATGTGTCCATTGATAATCTGGGGTACCAATAACCTTTTTTCAACCCACCATTATAACATAATTTTAAATCTTTACAATTTACAATTCCTGTAGATATTAAATAAATATATAAAATAATAGTTATTATTTTCATTTTGATAATATTAATAAATAAAAATAAATTGTAAAGATACAATTAATTTTATATGAAAAAAAATAAAATAAAAAAAAACACAGAATTTACACTTATTCATTGATATGTGTGGGTTAAAATTTATTCTTATGTGTGGTTATATTAATATAAATGTCAAAGAAAAAAAATATGGGGGTACTAAATTTATATAAAAAAACTCACACAATATATTTTTCTTTTAATAACAATAACACATCTACATTCTCTATATATTTTATTAAAACTAGTTGTTATCCTATTTTTATAAATTGTTAACAATGGTATACTATTTAAATGTTTTTTTTAACGAGGAGGTAATAATTAATTGTGATTTACAGGTATAAAAACCGTAAAAGAGATAAAAAAGTGGGTATAACGAATCCTAGGAGTTTGAATTATGAATTACTTAAGTAATAAACACAAACTAAATCTATATTGGACCAATAAATAATATGGTAATTTATGATCAACAACAGATATATTTGTGAATTGTTCTCATAGAATACGAGAAATATTTATATTGTGCTAGCACTATATGAGGTCAGGTTGTAAGAATCAATGATTTTTATAAAGGGCTTATCCCATTAATGTTAAAAAAATTATTTATTTGTGATATTTTTTTAAAAAGAGGTATTGAGGTTAAGGTAGGATTTTTTTGATGTAAGGTATTCTTCTGACTTTATTGTTTACATTTTAAAAATATGAATTGTTTTTTATGGTTCTATAATCTCCTCTTTATTTCTATCATCAGGTTTAATTGGATAAATGGAATTATTTATTATCGAGATGTTATTTGAATTCATTACCCATACACATGATTTATCATATTTTTTAACCACATCATAAAATATACAAGTGTTTCTAATGACTAATGTATCTTTTTTAGAAAAATGTGAGCCACGAAAACACACACCACCATTAAATGACTCCTGGATAGTATTATTTGAAACGTATATTGAATCAGAATGATGTTCACTAAACTTTATTTCTATCCCACAACCCTAAACCACGATTAATTTGCTCATCCGAATGTCTCCCATATTAATATTGTTTTGATGAATTATTAAGTCATTGGCAGCTTCGAAGAACCTGTATAAGTAGGTGGTTCTTGTAATTGGTACTATTAAATTATTAGCAAATAATGTATCACTCCTAAATGAACTTTTACCTTCTGAATATAAACTATGTGAAAATGTTCCAATTATTTTATTCATTATCACATGAATATTTTTTGATAATCCTTCTGTGCCAAATAAAGTACCACATTTTGGGACGTTTTTAATACTTGTATATGTATCATAATTACCAGATTTACCTAAGCCAAAACCACTAAGAACTGTATTATTTATAAAATTTGAATCGTGATAACCAAAAGTAGAAACTGCTTCCCCAAAACATCCATTCATGGCACCTACATCAATCCTTTTATTATATCTTTTATACAGAATTAATATGACCATCTCTTGAAAAACTATAATGGCCAACATTTTTATCAAATATGTTACTGTAAACCTTTTAAAGAATTTGTAACGAATGGGAGGGATTACTTTATTTTAATTAAAAACCAACTGTGTCTTTTAATTGATGGGAAATATATATCTTTCAAAAGTGATCTTAGTGAAATAAATTTCAATTTAGGTTTGTTTGAAGATAATGAAGAAATAATTATAATGGAACCAGATCAACATGGTCTTTTAAAAGACGATGATTTTGTAACTGTAAAAAAGAATTACAAAAATTCAATTCAAACTTATTCTTTAAAAGACCCATCAAATAAATTAAATTTTTTCGACATGAAAAGATTATAATAAAGTTTTATTTTAAATTATTTTCAAATAATGCTTTTGGAAATGATTTAATTGTTGGACCAGTTTCCTCTTCTTCCTCCTCTTCCTCTTCATCTAAATTAATTTCATCATCATTTTCTATTTTCTTATTATATTGAATTGGTTCTTCTTTTGGTTCAACTTGTTGTATTGGTAGTTGTGGATATTGTTTTATAGGGTTATTATTATTACTATTATTATTATTAGTTTGATTTGATTGATTTTGATTTAATTTTTCATTTTCTTTTAATTCTTCTCTAATACCATTATTACCACCACCACTATTTAATTTACTTAGTAAAGCAAGAGTTGGATTTTTAGTGATATATGATGCTTGAACTGATCTTCTAATTCTTAACATTTCTTTAAAAGTTTCTTCATTTCCATGTGATTTTTCAAAATCACTCCAAGTATTCCAATAGGCCATTGAAGTTTTTGGATCAGAAAATTGTGAACCATGAATATAAATGGAACGAGCTCTATCAATTTCACCATATTTTCTTTCCATATCTGCGAATTTAACACACATATCACGAGCATTATGATCATCCAATGATTCAATTGCCTTTGAAAATATTTCACGAGTTTGATTTACACCGAAAAATTCGGAAGCACGATGAATATACAACAAGTACATTTTGAATCTATCTTCTTGATCAACAGATTTAGCAGCACGGTCATAAACTGCCATTGAATGACGTGCCAATCCATATTGTTCTTCGAAATTTGCATACATTAAATAGAATATCAATGATTCTTTTGGTGGTACTTTAGATAGTACTTGTTCAAAAAGATCACGAGTACGTTCCAATTTTAAACCAGCATATCTTTGAATGAATTTTGTTAGATAAGTGATCCAAATTTCTTGAACATATGGAAATGGAAACAATGATACACCTTGTTCATACGCTTTAAACATATCTTCATAGTATTTATTTTCTTCGAGGTAATGTGCAAAATTTAAAATGATTTGTGGTGTTACAACTTTTAATTGAATCATCTTTTCATAAATTGATTTTGTATTGTGAAATGTACCAAACGATTCCTCTAAATCAACATAAAATGTCCATAATTTAATTGATTTATATAATCTCTTTTGAACTGATTCATTTTCTCCAACAATTGTATTGGTTTTTTTTGGTGAAATTGTACCTCTTTTTAAAATTGAAATTGCTTTTTCATAGTTCCTAAGTGTATAGATTGTAAAATAACAATAATTGTTAATATATATATTATTAATTATATTATTAATTATTACTATTACCACAACTACTTACTTATGTCTTAATTCCATTTCAGCATAATCACAATATAATGAAGATAAATCATCAATTGTTTTAAAATTTACAGTTGTACCATTTTCAAATATTAAACGAGCTTGAGATAATTTATTATTTGATTCATAGAAATGAGCAAACAAAGAGTATAAAGTTGATAATTTACCTTTTGCTTGTTGTGGATCAATTGATTTAATTGCATCAGTGTAAGTTTGAACAATCATTTTAACATTTGGTTTACCATTGATACCATTTGTAGTTGAATATAAATGAACTCTTTTTTGCCACTCGATTACATTGTTTGGATTTTGTCTTAATAATACACTATTCAATAGTAATGGTTGACGTTGAATTAAATTTTCATAACGTTCAATCATCATATCAAATTCCAATACATTATCATCTGTTGGTTCTTCTTCCAATATATTTTGTTTTGTTGCAATTAATTCATCTTCAAACAATGTATAAGATTCCCAAATAAAACTAAAATCTCTTGCTGTACCAACTGATGATAATGCTTGTTCAAATATATCTCTTGCTTTTTCAAATTGTGCAAGTTGGATATAATAATCTGCAAGATAACACCAAAGTTTACCAACTTGATCAGTGAATTTTGCAATACCAGATCTAATTATATCATCTACTTTAACACCTGTTATCTCTTTTGGATGAGATGATAATATTTCACATAATTGTAACCAAAGATCATGTTTACTTGATCCCTTTAATGATTTGAATTGTTTGTTATCCAATACTGATAGTAATTGATTTACAACTTCTTGCCATTCTTTAATCTTTATCAGGTAATCTATATATTCTTCTACTTTTTCCGGTTGAATCTTTAAGTATCGCTTGTAAACTCTAATAACTGTTAATGATGGTATTGATTTCTTTAGTATGAATTGTGTATATAAATTCCAAATTCTATAATGTTGTGTTAATGGTAATGATATCAATGCTCTATCAAATGTTTTTCTTGTATCTGTAATCTTTTCTTGTTTCATTAAAAATTCACAATATTCAATCCAAATTCTTGGCATCTAAAATAGTAATAGTAATAGAGTAGTGTGTTAATTAAATGTTTACATTATATATATAATATGTTAAATGTATGCTTGTGAATTCTCATATATTATTATGATTACATACCTTATCTAAAAATACTAAAGATCTTTCAAATAAATTATTAACTTGATCAAATGAATTATCCAAGATACATTTACCTCTAACTAGTAATACTCTTTCCAATAGATATTGATGCCATATTTTATAACTTTTTGGTAATTCTCTAATTGCACGTTCGTATATATAATTTCTTTGTTTTTGTGAACATCCTTGTTTAAAATCTAAATATCTTAACCAACTATTAACAGAGTAAGGGTTCTTTGATACATCCTCTTCATATGGTATATCTTCTATTGTTGGTTCAATTATAATTTCAATATCATCTTTCATTTTATTATTTGATATTAATAATGATGAAGTAGATGGCATTATTTTTATAAATTTTTTGAATAGAAAAAATGAAAAAATTTGAAAAAAAAAAAAATAAAAAAATAAAAATCAAAAATTTCAACAGAAACAAATATATATTGAAATATGTTTTCTAAAAAATCCAAATTCATATGAATTTGACTCCCATTCTGTTGTATAATTTTCAAACAAAATACGATCAAATTGTTAAGGTCAAACAAAGGATCATACCAAGAGCATCCAAACCAAAGACAAAATACAACAAACCATCCTAATAATAAATGAATTTAAGTTGTTGGAATGGTAATACAACCCCATGATTTTGCTACTTGATTCTGAAATATTACTATTTTTTGAGATGTGATGGTGATGCTACTATCTCTATATTTTATATTTTTAAAAAATCCTTTTTTTTATTAATTTATCCTTTCTCTATATTAGTAAACAATGTTCAATTTATTTATAAGGTTTTTTTGACATGACCAGCTTTTAATTGAGCAAGGCTTGCTTTGTGGATATTTCTGTTGGCAACGTTGACTAATTTTCTAACTTCACCTGAAACTTTTTTGTTGAGTTTACGTCTGATTAAGTTGGCTTTGAAACGTTCGAAATCTGTTTGGTTTGCTTTGGCTGATCTAGCTTGGATCTTTTTGACGACTGATAAAGTTTGGATTTTATTTTCGATATCACCGGCTTTGATGGCGGCTAAAAGAGTGTTAATTCTAGCACCTCTTTGGATGTTAACTTTTAATGAAGTGAGACCAATCCATTTGAAGTTGATAACGTGACGTTCAACACCATTATGTGGACCTGCAACTAATGCCTATTGATTTATGAAATTGATGTTAATCCTCTGTTTCTCTTTTTTTATATGTGTAACTGACATAGATTTGTTTCAATCCTATATCTATAATAATGTAATCCACATACTCTATTTTGATCTAAAACATCAATGATGACTGCAGTTTTGTTGATGTATTCACCATAGTTGATGACAACAACACGTCCAATTTCGACAAATAAGGAGAATTTAGAGATCATTTCTTAAACTATGTGGGAGTGATGTTAGTTTATGTCATATAGGCATAAATTTGTTTATCTCTTCTCTCCAATCTGTAGTGATTGATATGAAAGTAATTTGGCATGACCCATTGAGATAGAGGATATATGTGATAAGTATACATACGGGTTTTTGATATCAAAATAATAAAAATTTTTCAACTAAAAATTCGTTTTTTATTTTTTCAACTTTT
The DNA here is from genome assembly GCA_015252635.1 of Dictyostelium capitatum. NCBI lineage: Eukaryota > Evosea > Eumycetozoa > Dictyosteliales > Dictyosteliaceae > Dictyostelium > Dictyostelium capitatum. Next base: position 18,052 of record JACAFY010012874.1, read on the forward strand.
TTTTTTTTCATTTTTCCATAAATTTTTTCATAGCCAAAAAACGTGATATGAAATGTGTATATAATTATATAATTAATGTTATATGAATAAAAGTAAATATATAAGCAAATGTATTATTTTTTCTAATAAAGACACAAAAATAATATAATATTGAAATAATATTGTTTCGAAAATTGTATCAAAAAAAAAAAAAAAATAGTTACTAAGTACATTTTTAAACAATTATTACGACTTATCAGTAGTCAATAAAAACTGTTCAAAATATATACACGTTAATAAATCTATTATAAACAACAAAATATAATAATATTTCACTATTTAAATCGATAACATCGTAGTTTTCATCATTGGAGTGATCATTAATTTCTGTAACCATGGGGTTGTTTGGTTTTGATTATTAGAGTGATATTTTTAAATGGATGGGTGGATTATTTAATATTTTTACTAGTTCCTGAAATTTGCAAACTTTTTAAAATCACAACAGTGCCATTTTAATAAAAAATGTTATATTAAACAATATTTTCAAAATAAAACAATTTTTTTTAAAAAAAAAAAAAAAAAAAAAAAAAAAAATTTTTTTTTTTTTTTATTTTTGCTTTTTTTTTATTTTTTTTTTTTATAAATTATAAATTTTTTTTAAAAAATAAATTTAATTTTTTAAAAACTCCATTTCATTGATTCTCTATACAAAATTTTTCTAAATAAAGAAGTTCGATGTTTGCTCTTTTTTTTTTTTTTTAAATTTTAAAAAATTTTCAATTCTGACGTACAAATTTTTTACATGTAAAAATTTTCATTTTTTATTTCTCACAGTCATATATTACGATCATATTAATTTAAAGTATGTTTTATATTTGTCAATTGATTGTGCATTTTTCATGATATACATATATAGCGTATACAATCAGTTAATATAATGTTACATATAGACTAACATTACATAAATTTTAATACACTCAAAAAATAATAAATAATGACTTTGCTACAAATTTACATCAACAAAAATGAATACACAAATTAACAAATGAACAAAAACAAATTAACAAATGAAAAAACAAACAAATATACACATTCAACTATCAAATTATAGATGAATCCATTACCAGCCCTCATTAAAGTTCAATTAGCAAAAGATTTAGGTTATGGTTTAATCTTAGGTATTATCCCAGGTCTTTATTTCAACAAAATCTATGTTAATAGAACTATTAGAGAAAGAGAAGCTTTTTATGCAAACTATGACAAATCCAACTAAATTTTTAAAATACATACATATATAAATAACTTTTTTTATCATAATATCCAACAATAATACATACCCCTCATCGTATTAAAAAAAAAAAAAGAAACAAATAGTAATAATAGAATTTCAAACATCATAAATGCAACAATAAATAACAATCATAAAAATAATAAGAAAAAATGATATAACAAGATAATCAAAAACAAACTTACTTTTTTTCTTTGTTTTTATTTGTATACACATATCATGATTGTGATAAATATATGATAGTGATTGGATCAATTGAGTTTTGAACAAAATAAACAAAACAAATTGTTGTTGTGAAACTAGTTTTTATTCTTTTTTTTTTTTAAAAAAATTCTATAACCCAATTTTGATAGGTGAAAAGCGAAATTTCACTAAATTATATTATCAAGTGATAAAATGATTGAATATTTTGTTTTAAAAGATTTATTTTTTTTTTTTTAAATTGCAAAATTGATACACCATTTCTTTATGTTTTTTGTTTATTTTTGTAAAAAAAAAAAAACAATAGACAATTAAAACAAAGAGGTACATGATTTTTTTTTATTATTTAATTTTAAAATAATTAATGAATTAAACACATATATATATTAATTAAATCTAAAATAGATATTAAATAGATAATCATGGCTCATCCATTACCAACATTAATTAAAGGTCAATTAGTAAAAGATATTGGTGTTGCACTCGTATTAGGTATTTATTATTATATACTATCATTTACGCTCTTTTACATATTTCTAATAATTATACTTTTACATTAAGGTTCAATTGCTGGTTGTTATTTCAAATTTGGTTATGTAAATAGAACAATTAGAGAAAGAGAAACATTTTATGCTGAATATGATAAAAATAATTAATTAATAATAACTCTAGAGTTTAAAGAAATATATATAAAAATAAATAGTAAAGAACGAAATAAATTAAAAAATGTAAAGTTAATAAGTAGATCTAAAATAATTTTAAAAAGAAAAAGAAAGTGTATTTTATAAAAACTATAATTTATATATAATTTATAGTTTTTATTATGTTTGTTATTTATAATTTATAATTAAATAAAATATAATAATTATTATTGTTGTTATTGATTTGATTTTATTACTATATACATGTTGGAAGTGGATTATGATTTCCTTTTTATTATTATTATTATTATTTATAAAATTTGATCACTAATTATAAAAGATTGTTTTTCTTTTTCGAGTGAATCTATAAATTCTACTATTTGATAATTATGGGTATATAATTCAAAATTGATACCATTTAAAAATAGACGTTCCATATAACATAAATCTTTATTTGTTAAATTGAAATAATGGCCAACCACTCTATAACCTTCACCAAAAAACTTTACACTAACTATTGCACTTGAAATCAATAAATTTAATAATTGTTTATTATTGATGCCACAACGTTTTACGAAATTATCTGCATAATATATTACAAATGGTAGTATTGTTGGAGGTAAATCATTTAATTCTAATATACCTCTTACACATGTTAATGAATGAATTATAAGTTGATGAATTTCACTATTATCATTATTCATTACAAAGTATGAATCATGTTGTAATAACCATGATAATACTCTATATATATAAAATTCGCTTGTTATTATTTCTTGTTTACTATTTATCCATGATAATAGTTTATTATCATTTAATAAATTTAAATTTAAATTATCAATTTCTTTTGGTTGTTCTTGTTGTTGTTCTGGTTGATTTTGTTGATAATCCATTTCAATAAACATTGAATCATTACCATTTATTTCCCGTTGCTGTTGTTTTTGTTGCTGCTGTTGATATTGTTGTTGTTCTCTTTGTTCTTTTTGTTCTCTTTGATACTCTTCTAAAAAATTATCAAATGTTGAATTTATATCCAAAATTGAATTTTGATTTTGTTGAATTTGGTGGTCGAATTTATCCATATTATTATTATTTATATTTAAAAAGTCCCATGCTGTTTTAAAGTAATTTGAAAAAAATTGAAAAGTTGGGGATATTGTCATTACCATTATTTATATGTAAATTAAATTATTATTATTATTATTATTATTATTTTTATTATTTTTATTTTTATTATTTTTATTTTTATTATTATTATTATTTGGGTAGTTGTTTATAAAATTTAATGAATTCATAAAAATTATTATTATATTATTATTTGTGTGTTGTGAAATTGTGAAAATGAAAAAAATAAACTGATTTACAATAATAATTAATATTTAATTTATATATTTTTTTTTTTTTTAATAATCATACCAGTTTTAATTCAGAATAAAAAATTCAAAAAAAAATATTTTTCTCGAATTTTAAAATTAAATTAATTTAAACTTTTATGACTCATTCGACCACCGATGTGTGTGTTGGTTGGCATTTAAAATATTAGGTTGTTGTTTGTGTGTGGCGAATTATGCGGTGTAATGTTGTGACAAAGATTTTACAAACCTTCATTTTAGGATCTCTCTTTTTTTATATACATTTTTTTTTTTTTTTTTTTTTTTTATTTTTTTTTTTTTTTGGTAAAATATTTTTTGTTAATATTTTTTTTTTTTTTGGATTTTTTTTAAAATTTTAATTTTTTTTTTTTTTTTTAATAATTTTTTTGGGGGTTT
>JACAFY010012875.1:0-42184 GCA_015252635.1 Dictyostelium capitatum
ATATATTATATAAAACATATAAATACATATTCAAATACAAATACATATAACTAACTATCTTTCCCATTTATAGGTGATAATTATGAAGAAATTGAAAAATAAATCGTTGTTTAAAATTAAAAAAAAAATAAAATAAAATAAAAAAAAAAAAAAAAAAAAAAAAAAAAAAAAAAAAAAAAAAAAAAAACAAATATACTCCAAAAACAACAACCAATGTAAATTGCTATATTAAAATAATAAAAAAAAATAATAAAAAAAAAATTAAAAATATGATATATCCTGGCTATATGTATAGAATAATAATCATTTTTATTATTACTTTTATGAATTCATTTAATAATGATATAAGCTAAATAAGATGAACTTCTATTTTAATTTTATACATGCAAATATAAAATTAAAAATAAAAAAAAAAAAAATTTTTTTTTTTTAAATTTTTTTTTTTTTTTTTAAATTTTTTTTTCATATAACAAGCTCAACAATTTATCCAAATAATTGTACAATTAACATATATATTTTATAATCACATATTCAGTCAAAGCCAATTTGTGTGATTCATTTATTTATATTGTTTTTAAAAAAAAACTAAATTGTTGATTAATATAACAAAAAAAGGAAATCATTATTTATTAAAAAATTTTACCCTCTAAACAGTAAGTTGAACTTACATTATATGTAAATATAATAGACACCACCAATAAGATATAAACAATTGTTTGTTAGTTTAATAGTCATATGTTTATCTCTTTTGTCCAAATAACTTTTGTATCATTCATATGTCAAAATGTTATAACTCGCTCAAAAATGCACTGGTGGTGATCATCATATCAGATTTTTCTTTTTTTTTTTTTTTTTTTTTTTTTTTTTTTTTATATTTTCAAAAATTTTAAAATTTTTTTTTTACCAAAAAAAAAATATTTTTTTTTTTTTTTTTATTTTTCTATTTTATTATTTTTTTTTTTTTTTTTTTTTTTTTTTTTTTTTTTTTTTTTTTTTTTTTTTTTTTTTTTTATTTTTTTAAATTTTCAAAAAATTAAAAAATTATTTCATAACACAGAAAAACTAATTTATATTTTTTTAATATTAAATACAATTAATAATAAATAATAATAATTAGGGTTTTGTAGTATAAATATATATATATATAAAAAGAAATGGCCAATTTACCAATTAGATTTCAAGAAGTTCTTCAAGTAAGTTTGTAATAGAAAACAATACATTAAAAATTTATTGAATAGTTTAATTAATGGTTGTCTGATTTACATTGTTTACAGCTTACAGGTTTAGGTATTGGACCAAATTCAATTGGATTTTCAACATTAACAATGGAAAGTGAAAAATACATTTGTATTCGTGAAACTACACCAGATGATAAAAATAATGTTGTAATCATTGATACAGATAACCCATCACAAATTTTAAGAAAACAAATGAAAACTGACGCAGCAATTATGAATCCAAAAGAACCAATATTAGCATTAAAAAGTATGTGTGATATGCACAACATCCCCATACAATATTGTTGTAAAACAAAACAAAACAAAACAATGATACTAACATGATATCACTACTACTACTACAGTTGGACAAGTATTACAATTAATTTCAATTGAAAAAAAGATGCAAATTAAATCATGTCAAATGCAAGAACCATTGGAATTTTGGAAATGGATATCAAGTAATACATTAGCATTAGTTACAGCAACATCAGTTTATCATTGGGCAAAAGAAGGTAATAGTGATCCAGTTAAAATATTTGAACGTCATCCAGATTTACAAAATACAGAGATCATTAATTACAGATCAGATTCAACACAAAATTGGTTAGTTCTTGTTGCAATTCATCAAAGAGAAGGACGTGTAGTTGGACGTATACAATTGTATTCAGTTGAAAAACAAATTTCACAATCAATTGAAGGTCATGCAGCATGTTTTGCAAATTACATTGTACCAGGTGCAACTAGACCATCAACATTATTTGCAATTTCATCACGTACTGCAAATGCATCAAAAATATTAGTATTGGAAGTATCAAGAGGTGATGGTCCAGTATTCCAAAAAAGAGCATCCGATGTATTTTATCCACCAGAAATTGGTGCATCTGATTTCCCAGTTGCAATGCAAATCTCTGAAAAGTATGAAGTTATCTATATGGTTACAAAATTAGGATACATTCATTTATTTGATTTGGGTACTGCCAATCTCATCTATAGAAATCGTATTTCAAATGAAAATATTTTCGTAACTGCATTTGAAGAATCAACCAATGGTATCATTGCTGTAAATAGAAAAGGTCAAGTACTTTCAGTATCAATTGATGATAAAAACATTATTCCATACATTTGCAATACATTGAACAACATGGAATTAGCAATTTCAATGGCTTGTAAAAACAATTTACCAGGTGCTGAAGGATTATTGACTACTCAATTTGAACGTTATTTCCAACAAGGTCAATATAAAGAAGCTGCAAAAGTTGCTGCTGATTCACCAGGTTCCATTTTAAGAAATTTAGCTACCATTCAAAAATTCCAATCAATTCCAGCAATCGCTGATCAACCATCAGCATTATTACAATATTTTGGTATGCTTTTGGAAAAAGGTAAATTAAATAAAGTTGAATCATTGGAATTGGTTCGTCCAGTATTAGCACAAAACAAGAAAGCAATCCTTGAAAAATGGTTAACCGAAGATAAATTGGAATGTTCTGAACAATTGGGTGATGAAGTTAGACAACATGATCGTAAATTAGCACTTTCCATTTACTATCGTGCAAACGCATCAGACAAAGTAATTACATTATTTGCTGAAACTGGTGAATTTGACAAGATATTGGCATACTGTAAAAAAGTATCATACAAACCAGATTTCATGTTTTTATTACAACGTATGGCAAGTGCTAATCCACAAGGTGCTGCTAGTTTTGCAGTTAAATTGGTTAAAGAAGAAGGTGGTCCATACATTGATGCAAATCAAGTTGTTGAGTTATTCTCTGCTCGTAATATGATTCAAGAAACCAGTAATTTCCTATTTGAAATTTTAGATGTTGATCGTCCATCCGATGCTAACTTACAAACTAAATTATTGGAATTGAATTTGTTACACGCACCACAAAACGCAGATGCGATTATGGGTGGTCAAAAATTCACACATTACAATCGTATTCGTATTGGTGGTCTCTGTGAAAAAGCTGGTCTCTTCCAACGTGCACTTGAACATTACACTGATCTCGCTGATATTAAACGTGTACTTTCACATGCTGGTCACATGGTTAATCAAGAGTTTCTCGTTTCATACTTTGGTTCACTCAACGCTGAAGATCGTATGGAATGTATGAAAGATTTCCTTCGTACAAACCCACGTCAAAACCTTCAATTGGTTGTTGCTATTGCAGTTTCATATAGTGATCAAATTACACCAGAAGCAATCATTGCATTATTTGAATCATTCCGTCTCTATGAAGGTCTTTACCTTTATTTAACACAAGTTGTTGTTACATCAACATCACCAGAAGTTCATTTCAAATACATTGAAGCAGCAGCAAAAGTCAATCAATTTAAAGAAGTTGAACGTATGTGTAGAGATTCAAATTACTATGATCCAGAAAAAACAAGAGATTTCCTTAAAGAAGCTAAATTACCAGATCAATTACCATTGATTATTGTTTGTGATCGTTATGAATTCATTTCCGATCTTACATCATACCTTTACAAAAATAATCTTTCAAAGTACATTGAAGCATACGTTCAAAAGATCAACCCAGTTAACACTCCATTGGTAGTTGGTGCATTATTGGATTTGGATTGTCAAGAAGATTACCTTCGTAACTTGATTATGAGCGTTAGAAATATGTGCCCAGCTGATACTTTGGTAATTGAAGTTGAAAAAAGAAATCGTCTCAAATTGTTACTTCCATGGTTAGAAGCACGTGTAGGTGAAGGTAATATTGAACCAGCTATTCACAATGCATTGGCAAAGATTTACATTGATTCAAACAAAAATCCAGAAGCATTCCTTTTACATAATCAATTTTACGATTCAAAAGTTGTTGGTAAATACTGTGAAAAACGTGATCCATACTTATCATTTGTTGCATATAAACGTGGTCTTTGTGATTTCGAATTGATTGAAGTTACCAATAAAAACACTCTCTTTAAAAATCAAGCTCGTTACATGGTTGAACGTCAAGATCAAGATTTATGGGCATACGCATTATCAGATCAAAATGAATATAAACGTTCACTCATTGATCAAGTTGTTCAAACTGCATTACCAGAATCAACCAATGCCAATGAAGTTTCATCAACTGTTAAAGCATTTATGGATGCAAATTTACCAAATGAATTAATTGAACTCTTGGAAAAGATTGTCCTCGAAGGTAAAGAATTCAAGAGTGCAAAAGAATTACAAAATCTTTTGATTCTCACTGCAATTCGTGCTGATAAATCACGTGTTACAGATTACATTAATCGTTTAGATAATTTTGATGGTTCAAAATTGGCACCAATTGCAATTGAATCTCAACTCTATGAAGAAGCATTTTTCATGTACAAAAAATTCCAATTCAATGTTGAAGCAATTGAAGTTTTAATCACTCACATTGGTTCCATTGAAAGGGCACATGATTTCGCTGAACGTTGTAATCAAACCGAAGTCTACAGTAAATTAGGTGTTGCTCAATTGAAAGCAGAAATGGTTAATGAATGTATTGAATCATTCATTAAAGCAAATGATACAGAATATTATCAAGATGTTGTAGCTGCTGCAGAAAGAAAGAATGAATATGAAGATCTCGTTAAATTTTTATTAATGTGTAAAAAGAAAATCAAGGAACCAGCCATTGAAAGTGAATTGATTTTCGCATATGCCAAAGTAAACAAATTAGCAGAGATGGAAGATTTTATAAATTCACCAAATTCAGCACATATTCAAGTTGTTGGTGATCGTTGTTTTGAAAATAAACTTTACGAAGCTGCAAAAGTACTCTACACAAACATTTCAAATTTCAGTCGTCTCACTAGTTGTCTCGTTAAATTGGGTCAATATCAAGCCGCAGTTGATAGTGCACGTAAAGCAAATTCCACTAAAACTTGGAAAGAAGTATCAGCAGCATGTATTGATGCAAAAGAATTCCGTTTGGCACAAGTTTGTGGTATTAATATTATTGTACATGGTGATGAATTGGAAGAACTCATTCGTCAATATGAAGATCGTGGTTACTTTGGTGAATTAATTTCATTGTTAGAATCTGGTTTAGCATCTGAACGTGCTCACGTTGGTATGTTTACTGAATTGGCTATCCTCTATTCAAAATATAAAGAAGAAAAACTTATGGAACATTTGAAATTGTTTTATGCTCGTTTGAATGTACCAAAAGTAATTAAAGCTTGTCAAGCAAATCAACAATGGCCACAATTAACCTATTTATACATTCATTATGATGAACATGATAATGCAATTCAAACAATGATCAATCATTCCATTGAAGCATGGGATCACGTATTATTCAAAGAAACTGTTCCAAAAGTTGCTAAAATTGATCTCTACTATAGTGCTATTTCATTTTATCTCGAAGAACAACCATTACTCATCAATGATTTACTTTCTGTACTTTCACCACGTATCGATCATACTCGTGCTGTAACATTAATTCGTTCACAAGGTCATTTACCATTGGTTAAACCATATTTAGTATCTGCTCAAGACCAAAATGTAGCTGCATTGAACGAAGCTTTAAATGAATTATACGTTGAAGAAGAAGATTATGAATCACTCCGTGCTTCCATTGATGCAAATTCAAACTTTGGTACCATTGCATTGGCACAAAAATTGGAAAAACATGAACTCCTTGAATTCCGTCGTATCGCTGCATACTTGTATAAAAAGAACAATCGTTGGGCTCAATCTGTTGAACTTTCTAAAAAAGATAAACTCTATAAAGATGCAATTCAATCTGCTACCGATAGTAAAAATCCAGCAATTGGTGAAGAACTCCTCCAATACTTTGTTGATCAAAAGAATCATTCAGCATTTGCAGCTTGTCTTTACACTTGTTATGATTTCTTAAAACCAGATGCTGTCATTGAATTAGCATGGAGAAATAACATTATCAATTATTCATTCCCATATCTCATTCAATACGTTAAAGAATATACCACAAAAGTTGATCAATTAATGGATGATTTCAAGACTCGTCAAAAGAAAACTGAAGAAGAAAAAGAACAACAAAATATTGAAGCTTCTCAATATCAACCAGATTTAACAAATTTATCTTATGGTTATGCTGCTACCGGTGGTATGTTAGCATTACCTCCAGCTGTTGGTGGCGGTGGTTACCAACAACCAAATATGATGGGTAATGTTAATTTTAATCAACAACAACAAATGATGGGTAATTTCAATCAACAAGGTTATAATCAATTTGGTGGTTATTAAATAAATAATAATAATAAATAATTAAAATAGTATAACAAACAAAAAAATAAAATAAAAATAAACAAATAAATCAATAATCAAAAATAAATAAATAAATAAACAAAAAAATTATATAATATAAAGATTGGTTTGAGAGATTAATACACACACCCACATACACAAAAAAACATCACAATAGTCATACATTCAATTTTTAAAAAAAAAAAATACACAATAAATATATATACAATATCAAATGAATCAATTATTAAAAGTGGCGGTGGTATTAAAAAAAGGTTAGTCAAATTAGATTTAGTTTATTATTTTTGGTGGTCCTGTTCTATTGGTTTATGGTTTAATCAAACTAAATCTGGAACAAATGTATAATCTTTAACTAAATTTTCCCATTTATATACATTTGATTCATAAATCTTTTCAATTTTAATGAATTCTACTAATAATTCATCAATTGATGGTCTGGAAAGAGGATCAAATGATAATGCTCTTTGAATTAATCTTTTGAATTCAATAGGATAAGAATTTGGAATTTTTTGAATTAAACCTTGAGTTACCAATGTGAAATTATTGAATAGTTGTTTATATGAACCAGTTGTAAATGTTGTCATTATTTCCCATAATACAATTGCACAACTATATACATCACATTTCTTTCTTTGTGAAACTGTAATCTTTTCAAAATGAGCTTTAAAATTACTATTACCACGTACTTTTCTATCTTTTTCTTCTTGAATTAAATCGAGTGATTCAGGTGATGAATAACATAAAGTTCCTTTATATTGATCATATGTCTTTTGATTGGTATCTTCCAATTTCCTACTAATACCAAAATCACATAATACTAATTTATCCGATCCAATAACCAATACATTTAATGATTTTAAATCACGATGAATAATATTTTTACTATGAACATATTGAACACATTCTAATACTTGACGACAAAATGATAATGTTCGTTTCATTGTTAATTCTTTAACATTATCTTTCAATTCATTATATAATGATTTTTTACATAAATCCATTACAATATAATATTGATCTTTTAATTTTACAACTCCATAAAATTTAACAATTTTCGAAGGATCAACCAATGTTACACATGCATTTAATTCTTTATATGTACTTGCACATTTAATTTTGGACCAGTAGTAACTAGTGTAAATAGTGTTCCTTATAATGGTGGTTTGGTTACTATTTTCGGTGGATTTTCAAATGATACAATTAATACAAGAATTAAAATTGGTTCATTAAATTGTTATGTTAAGGAATCAACTATTAATCAAATAAAATGTGAACTTGGTGCATCATCATTAAATAGTGGAAATAAAGATTTACCAATCAATGTTACTGTTGGTAATAATAGTAATAATGATATATCATTTTCATATGGAATTCCTTTTATTAGTGGTCATTCATTATCAAATCAAGGTATATTAACATTAATTGGTAATTGTTTAGGTAGTAAAAATAATGGAATATCAGTTTATTTAAATGGCACTAAACAGAATAATTTATTAATTACAATTGATTCGAGTGAAACTCAAATATCATTTAAATACAGTTCAAAATCATATTTATCAATATCAGTAAATGATAACATGTCAAATATAATTAATGTTTATGGATTAAATGCATTTACAATTGATTATCCATCAATTAATGGTGATACTATTAAATATAATTTAAGTGGTATATATTATACAAATATTAATGAAATTCCATTCATTTCAATACCATCATCATCATTATCAATTAAAGGTGAAAATTATAAGAATGATTCATCAATTAAAATTTATTCATTTAATATTCCAAGTGGATGTGGTAAAAAAATTATAACCATTTCAATTGGTGATCAATCAACTATATCCGAAATTAATTATAAAACACCAATAATTACAAGTTATACAAATGTTGAAAACATTATTAATTGTTTTGGTGATTTTAAAGATTATATTTCATATTTCAATGAAAATAAATTAACAATCAAATTTTCAAATCAATTAATCCAAAATAATGAAATTCAATTTAAAGATAATTCAATTTCATTTCCATTAAAAGATAACCATATTACTAGTGATATAATATTTGAAATGTGTAATGTTCAATCAAAATTCAATTTAGCTATCAAACCAATCTATGGATCAATATCAAATAAAACATTAAATACAACTGGTGGAATTATAATTATAATGGTAGTAATTTCAATGAAAACATTATAAACAATACATTTATTGAATGTCAAGGTAATGATAATTCAACAAATATATTCAATTGTTCATATCAAGAATATAATTTAATTTATTGTAATTTACAAATGAATGGTCCTTTTGATAGATATTGTAATTTAACATTTAATGGTCAATTAATTAATGAAACATATAAAATTGAATATTATCCACCATCAATAACAAATGTAACAACTACAATTGATTTAACAAATGGTGGTAATATTACAATTATTGGTAATGAATTTTATGATTATGTTGAATCAATTTCAATTGATAATATTCAATATGATACATATCATTTCATTAATTCATCAATAATTAATTGTTTAATTGATCCAATTTCAAATTATAATTCATCAATACTTCATAATATTACAATTTCAATTAATGGTAAAATCAGTAATGAAACTTTAAAAATATTCATTTTACCAATTACAATTAATGAAGGTCATAAAAGAAATTATAAACTAATTTCACTTATTGTAATTGCTCCATTTTTAGCATTAATAATATATAAAATCTATAAAAAAAATCAAAATCTAAAAAACATAAAAAAGATAATATTGAAATGCGTCAAAATATAAGAGATTTGTATGCACGTGAAGATAAAAGATTAGAAGAAGAAGCAGCTCAATTAAAAAGAGATCAAAAAGAATCAATTGGAAATAATAATAATAACAACAATAATCCATCATCTTCAAATAACACTATTGAAAATGTTTAAAAGTAATAATAATAATAAAAAAACAATATTTAATTTTATTTATTTATTGATTTACAATTCTTGTGTAACTATAATTACCGTTTGGATTATAATGTTGATCTAAATGATCATCATGATGATGGTGATGATGATGATGTTTCTTATGACGTGATGTACAAAGAGTTATTAAACAAGCTAAAATAGCAAATACAGCAGAAGTAATTGTTAAGTACCAACCTACAGCAGGTTTCCAAGATACATCACCATTTGCTAATAATGAAACACCACCTGAATCACTACCTTGGAATGAATTACACCAATATAATTGACAAATATTTAAATCAACTGCATCAGATGATGTACTACCAATATCTTTTTCAATATTAAATGATGCTGTAATTGCAAGTAATGTAAGTGCTGAAATTGATAAACTTATTGCTGGTGTTAATGATACTATAAATGTCAATATTTTCATACAACAATTTCTACATGTATCTATTTTATTTTTTAAATATGTATATTAATATCAATGAAATAGTAAAGGAATAGGAAATATACATATATTTGTATACTTACTTTGACAATTCATAATACATTGGAAAAACATTGTTGCAAAATTTAAAATTACGCCAAGTATAAGGAAAGCTAAACACACTTTCATATTATTACCAAGATTAATGTATTCAACTGTTGGTGTTAAAATTGGAACACATTCAATACCTGCTGCACTAGTGTATGAAAATGTACCACTCTGTTTTAATATATAATAAATTTAATTAGAATTTTATTGTTTATAATTATAAAAAAAACGACAATGGGTATATATATATGTGTGGTGTGTTTGAATATTACCTTTGAAAGTTCAGATTCAATAGTATTTGATAAATCACAAGTGTACTCTTGTAATTTTAATGAAACAACACTTGTAACTTCTGCTAAATTATCAAGTGCACCAGCATTAACTGACATTACATACCAATTTGTAAAGTATGCTGCTAATGCTAATGCAATTGAAACAATCTGAAGGAAAATTCCAAATCTTAATATACCTGATGATTCACCCATATTTATTTATTTGTATATAATTATATTATTTCTATTGTTTTAAGTGTCACCAAAATAATAAAAAAAAAAAAATAAAAATAAAATTTTAAAAAATCAAGGTTTTTCAAAGTGATCAAGATCTAAATTTTATTTTATTTTTATTTTTTTGGTACATACAAAGGAAATAACTTAAAAAAATAAGAAAAAATCATTTGACAAACTACAATTCTTTTATATCTATTATAATATATATTTACATACAATCAGTGTGCTTATAATGATCAAGCATAAAAAAAAAAGAAATGAATTTTTATTTTTTAATTTTGATTAATTTTATTTTTTTTTTATTTTTTTAAAATAAATGCAAAAAACCGAAAAAAAGTTTTTTTTCTTTTCATTTTAATTTCGATTTTTTAAATAAATAATACAAATTTAAATCACATACACACAATGGAACAATTAGCAGAATTAGTACCATTTTTATTGGAACCAAAATCAGAAATTAAATTATTAGCATTACAACATTTATCAGGTGTATCAGATAATCAAGAAGCAAGAGAATATTTAAAACCAACACAAATTATAAATAACTTGATTAAATTAATTACAGATTCAAATCATATTGTTGTTAGACATTCATTGACAATTTTAATTAATTTATGCCAAGATGAAGAAATGTTAAATGAAATCGTTAAAAAGAATATTGTACCAAGATTAGTTGATGGTACAACAGATACTAAAAATAAAATGAGTGAAATATTTGCAATGTTATTATCAAATGTAACTCATACAAAAGAAGGTTGTTTATCATTAATGCAAGTAAGTAATGACATTCATTTATACATTAATGGTTCTGTAGGAGGTAACATAGGTTCAATATCCTAAAGTATTATTGTATACTAATTTATCATATATATACATGTATATATAGTGCGGTAAAGAATTAGAAGCATTTTTTATAATGAAATTAGTTTTAGCATTAACAAGTGAATCAAAATCTGAAGATTATTTAAAATCAACTAAAAACAATTGGATTGTAAATATTATATTAAATGTTACACAAATTCAAGAAGGTAGAAAGATTGTATTGGAAAGAGATAACGCAATTTTCAAAGAGATATTACCATTGATTAAACATGAAAATGTAATTAAAAGAAGAGGTATTATTGGTATCATTAGAAATTGTTGTTTCTCTGAACAACATCATGAATATTTAATTTCACCAGAAGTTGATATTCTAACAGTTTTATGTCATCCAATTAGAGGTTGTGATAAATTAGATGATGATGAAATGGTTGAAGGTCATTTACATCAATCACTTTGGAATTCAAATTTACCAATTGGTAATGAAAGAGATGAAGATAAAGAATGTAGAAAAATGATTGCTGATTCATTAATCTTTTTAACCGGTACTAAAAAAGCAAGAAATTCAATGAGACATTCAAAAATTGTATGTATATTGAAATCACATTAAAATATTATATCATTATTAATATTCGCGTATATTAATATTCAATTTCAATTGATACAGTATCCAATTTTAAGAAACTTTTATAATTTTGAAACAGATGAAGAATTACGTGATAATATTGAAAAAGTAATTGAAATCATTTTAAGAGAAGAAGAAGAAGATCCAACTCCAGAACAAATTGAAGAACAAAATAAAAGACAAAAATTAGAAGATGAAGATGCTCAATTTGAAACTGATGAAATTTAAATAAATAATAATTTTTTTTTAATTCTTTCAAATAATTTATTTATAAATATTTAAATATTTAAATATTGTTGATAGATTTCATTAATTAAATCATAGTTGTTAATTGATTTTGGAATTTCATATGAATCATCTGAGATATAGGTGTAAAAATAAAAAGATTAGAAACCATAGTTTTTGTTTTTGTATAATTTTTAAAATAAATAAATAAATTACCATTAAATAAATTTGTTAAAATTGTTCTATTAATTTTACCAGTGATTGTTTTAGGTAAACTTTTAACAATTAATATACTTTTTAATTGTGCTAATGGAATATTATCTTTTAAAATTAAATTATTTAATTCATTTTTTAATTGATCTAAATTTGAATGTTTTTTGATATTATCTTTTAAAACTATTAATCCAATAGGAATTTGTCCATATGTATAATCTTTAATACCAATACAACAGCAATCAGTTACCAATTGATGTTTTAATATTGATAATTCAATTGATCTTATTTCAATTTTTTTATAATCAATAATAATAAAATTATCAATTCTTGAAAAGATTTTAAAATTACCATTTTCATCTTTTGAACCCGAATCTCCAGTTGAAAAGTAACCTTTATATTTTGAAAAATAAGATTCAATAAATTTATCATTATTTTTATATAATAAAATGGTAAATCCAGGTGGTAATGGTAATTTAAATACAATTTCACCAATTTCATTTATTTTACATTCACTTGAATCTTCTGATAAAATGGATACATTTAATGATGGGATAACTGGCTTGTTAATATTTGGATTTAAACCAATACTTGAAAAGCACACAAAGCCAGATTCCGTACTACCATAAAAATTTATTAAAGGAATATTGATTTTATTTTCAATATATTTTTCTAATGAATTATCAATTGGTTCACCACCGAGAATAATACTTTTTAAACTAGATAAATCATTCTTTATAATTGATTTAGCTTCTGGATCATTGCTCTTTATCATATTAAATAGTGTTGGATTTGAAAAGAAATAATTTACTTTATGTTTTTCTATAATTTTCCAAAAGTAATCAATTTGATCATTTTTATTTAAACTTCCACCTTCAAAAATAATGTTTAAACCACCAATTGATAATAATGAATAAAGATTATTTTGAAATGATGCCCATGCAAATAAAAATGATGAAAAACAACAAGGGTTTTCAACCGAATCTTTAAAAAAATGAATATACTTTTGTGCCACCAAATGAGACCCATTTCCTCTAACAATTCCTTTTGGATTACCAGAAGTACCGCTTGAATAAGTAATATATAATGGATGAGAAGAGTCAACTGGTATATAATCATAAAACGGATTTGTAGAACATTCATTTAATTGTTGATACCAATCAAGCGAATTTAAAATTTTTGGTATATTTGAAACTATTTCTTTATTTTCTTTACTTATATTAATTTCATTTCTATTTAAAGTAATTATAAATTCTGGTTTAAAGTTTGATATTTCTAATGATTCAATTAAAATTGGAGTTAATGGTATAATTTCATCATTTGCAATACTATAATTTGAAAGGATTATTAATTTTGGACAAACTGTATTCAATCTATCAACTATTCCATTAACCGTATATGAATCAAATATAATACAATAACAAGCACCAATACGAGCACATGATAACATTGTTATAATTGATTCAATTGAATTTGCCATATAAATCAAAACTATATCATCTTTTGTAATACCCTTATTTACCAATACCCTCGAAAATTGACAAACCTTTTCATATAATTGATTATATGTTATTTCAACTGTTTTATTTAAAAATGAACATTCATATATTATCGCAATTTCATCTTTTTTTAAAGGATTCAACATATGAATATCTAAAACATTATAACATGTATTTAATAAACCACCTTTAAACCAATTTGGATAAATTTCATCATCCTCTGAATACACTTTTTCATACATTTTATCCCTTTTTTTATAAATAATGTGTTAATATGCATTTAATTAATTTTTTAATTTATAGATTTTAAAATTATTTACCAATAAACTGTCTTCGCTACTTTATCCCAAAATGAAATTGGATCGTTGTTTGCTAAATGGAAATCATCTTTGAAATCATACATTCTATATATTTATTCTATATTAATATTCTATATTGAATTACTTGTTTTTTAAAAAAATATAATATAATTATATTCAAGTGTGTTATTATTTAATTTTTAAAAACATTTTATTTACTATTGTTTTACATTAGAGGATAAATAAAAACAATATAAAAATTATAAAATTGTCTATTATATGACTAAAACTAGACAATTGTAAACGTATAGAGATTTTTGATTTTTTTTGTCCAGACAATGTAAAACACAAAAATATACATGTAAATTATTATCTATAAATATATCTGTATCTTGTAAAATTTTTAAAGAAAATTAAAATAATAATTAATAATTATTTTATTTATTTCTTTTTTTAATTACTATATTAGTAATATCAGGTTGTAAAACAAGTCCAAATTTACCAATATCATTTAAAGGTTGGTGGGGTGTAGGGTTAATAAATTCATATCTTTTGATTAATGTTGATAATAGGGTAAATATCATACAATCTGCTAATGTAGAGCCAAAACAATTTCTAATACCAATACCAAAAGTTACTAAATTTTGATTTTCTAAAAATCTTTCCGGTATGAAATTATTTGGGTTACTAAAAGAATTTTCAGATCTATGATATGCCCATATATTTTGAAAAACTAAAGTATTTGGTGCAATTTTATAACCATTTATTTCAACTTGTTCAGTTGTTTTATGAGGTGCTCCCATTACAGTTACAGGATATTTTCTATATGCTTCTTTAATTACCATTGATAAATATGGAAAAATTGAACGATAATTACTATGTGAAACTGTAGTAGATGTATTTACTGACATCAAATCCATGTAAAGTTTATCTTGGATTTCTTTATTATTAATAATTTCAATAATTGTAAAAATTACGGTATTTGAAGTTGAATCACTTCCAGCCTGAACTAATGATGTCACTGAATCAATTACACTACCCCATTCAATTGTACCTTTATTTGATTCTTGAATTAACTTACCAATGATTGAATCTTTATTTGAATTTGGATCATTTATATACTTTTGAATAAATCCATCAATTTGTTTAATTACAACATTATATTTATCAATATAACTAATTGTTGATCTTGGTTGTGTAATTGGCAAGAAATCTGTTAAAATTGGACCAACTACTTTAAACAATTGTTTAATTGAATCAATTATGGATTCACAATCTTCAACTTTACCAAACTGATTATCAACACCAAATATAAAATTTATCACAATATTAATTGTAAATAAACCAATATAGTTATTAATTGGAAATGGTTTACCATTATCCGCATGTTCATCTAATAGTTTAATTAATTTATCACATTGTGATGAAATTTGATTTTCCATTCTTTTAATTTTATTTGATGTCATTTCAGTTAAAATTAACTTTTTTAATATCAAATGTTTTTCACCATTTTCCCAAACAACACCTTGACATCCATTTAATAATAGTCTACTTTTAAATTGATATCTACTTGAAAATGCACTTGAATTTTCAATAAATGCTTTATGTAATGTTGGATAATCTGATATTATAATTGTTTCAATGTTACCTAATTTCAATCTGTAAATTGAACCATATTGTTTATACCAATCTTCTAAAATTAAATGTAATTGACCTTTAAAACTAAATAAATTACCAAATATAGGTATACCTTTTGGTCCCGGTATTTTTGAATTTATACTTGATTTATTATTTTTAAAAAATATAAAAAAAGTTAATATTAAAATTATTACTATTAAAATAATATTCATTTTTGGTAAAAATAATGAAAATAAAATATGGTTTTTAAAAAGTTTACTTTTTTTTTTTTTATTAATAATCAAAATAAATAATTATTAAAATATTACTAATACATCTATTAGATATCACCTTTGTTATTATAATAATAATAAAGGTTAAAAAATGAGATAAATAATATGTGTTAGTGTGGGTAATTATAATTTAAATATTTTAATTTTTTTTTTTTATTTTTTATGCTTGTGTGTAAAGTAAGGTTACTGCTATGTTGACTTTATATTTATTTATGTATTAATTTAATGTAGAGTTATTTTTTTGAATAAAGAATATTTTGTTTTTAATTATTGTATTTCAAATAAAATTTGATGAAATGATTTAGATTGATTAAAATTATTTGTAAAAATGATGGATTTAGAATTTAAAGAACCACTATTACCTTTTAAAAATTTATCAACAATATCAAATTCAAATTTATCAATTATAGTGTAATACTTATTTGTAATGCAAAGTAATTCCTTTATATTTGAATTTTCAATACAATGAACAAGAAACATTTTTAGATTTAATGAGTCACATACAATAGTTGTAATATTTGAAATGTTAATTAATGGTGATAAATAATTTGAATTTCTAATAATAAAACCTTGTAAACCAATTGTATTTAATGATGAATTCTTTTTAATACTATTAAATAATGAATTAATTTCTTTTTTTTCAATATTTTCAATGACTGATATGTTTTTACCCATATATAATGAATTAATATTATTACTACGATTAATTAACAATTGTTTTAAAGTTGAATTATTTGATAATGAAGAAGAATTTAATAATGTCAATATACTTTCATTACTATTAAAACAATTTATTCTTGGTATATCTGTTAATTCAATAGATTTAATTTTTGAATGATATGAATTTAAAATTAATGAAAATAATTGTAATGATATTATATGATCTTTAAATGCAATTGATTTTAAAGATTTACATTTTAATATGGTTTCTAAATCTCTTTTAAATATAAATCTACCGAAATTAAATGAATCACCAAACGATTTACCATGTTGCGCAACTGTTATTTGATCATTTACTGAAATAATAAATTTTGATGGATTATATAATCTAATATCATAAATATGTTTATTTTCACTCGAAACTATTGTTCCATCTGTTAAAATTCTAGTTAAACCCTCTGTTATACCAATTGTAGATAATATTTTAACTTTATAAAATCCTTTACATGTAAAATCATATTTGAAATTAAAATTGTATTCAACTTGATCTAATAATACCACTGTAGTCAATTCTTTACAATATGTATTTAAATAACAACAAATAGCTATATTATAATATTTTGAATTACAATGTATAATTTTTAAACTTTTACTATCTAATTCTGTTATATTTGATACTCTAATTCTTGTTAAATGATAATATTGAATTAACTTACAATGATAATTTAAATGTTGAATTTCCATTGTATCTTTCTCTTTATTATATTTATTACTAACACTACTATCTATATACTTTAAAAATTGATTCATTGATAAATAAAATTTAAATTTATTTTTTTCACTACATTTTACAATCTCTTCTTGAAATGATTTAAATATTTCTTTTGATATCAATGATAATTCTAATATTCTATTATACAAACTATTAAAATTTAACAAATAATATGGTATAACTTTTAATATTATATTAGTTCTATCTATCATTCCTTTGTGTGTTGCGTTGTATATAATGATAATAAATTAAAATCGGATTTTTATTTAAAAATTTAAATTTAAAAAAATAAAATTTATTATAATTACTATTTATGTTTTTATTTATTATTATTTAATATTATTATAAATTACTGTTACTATATAATGGATTTAAAACTTTTGAGGATAAATTTAATTTGTTATCATCTTTTAAACGCATTTTAGTTAAACATTTAATATCAATTTTTTTATCAAACAATACTGATTTATCATGATCAATAGAGGAGGTAATATTGATTTTCGTTTGTTGCTGTTGTTTTAATAGTTTCGAAAATAAATGATTACACTTTTGATAAACTCTATTCCATAATAATGATTCTGGAACTGAATATTCATTTGAAATTGAAAGTATTAACTCACCAATATTATTATGAAATACAGCATGTAAAACTTTTTGATGTAATTCAATTGGTTCATTTGAAACTGTAACCGAATCTAATTTGAAATTGAATTTGAAACCAGCTTGTTCTAATCTTGGTAAACAAATTCTAATACCACCCCAATCTTTTACAATTAGTTTAACAGGTTCAAATGATTCATTTGAAAATACCCATAATGAATTTTGAAGATGTGCTTCTAATCCAATACCATATTTACTCATTAGTACCAATGTTGCTCTAATTAATTTATCAATGTATAAATCAAACCATTTTACTACTTGAACTTCTCTATTTGATTCATCAATTTGCTGTTTATCAATATAATGATCAATTAATTCAATTACAATTAATTTATTTGAAATTGGTGATACTGAATATAATGAACATGAAACAATTATTTGAGTGGATAATGATTCTGTTTCAGATAATACTGAATTTGGATTATCTCTCCAAATATTTGTTAATGATTTATGTTTAATTGATTTATCTTTTGGATCATTACTATTAAACCAAGCACCATAAAATTCTGATAGGAATACAATATCTTTACCAAATCCAAATGAATCACATTCTCTTTTTACAATTTCTTTAAATATTTCACTCATCAATGGCCCATTATTTGCAGATTGTGATGAAACTGTACGAACTGCACATGTAATTTGAATATTAATTGGTGTTTTAATATGTGGCATACTCTTTGAATCTAATGAATTATTTTCATTTATCAAACAAGCACTTCGTAATGATATTAGTGGACATGATTTAACAGATACAATTTCACTTGGAATTGATTTAATTATACCTTGAGATATTTCATTTTTGAATAATGATGGTAAAACATTTTCAACTTGCCATGGATGAATAAAATGATAATTAAATTCTTCATATTGATCACCCATATAATTTACAATTAATTGTTTACAATTTGGATAATATTTAAATATTGTTTGTTCTTCTTCTTCTTTATCATTGCTTGTTGTTGTTGATGATGATGATTCAAATGAATACTCTTTTTTAATTGCAATAAATTCCAATTGAACAATACTATTAAATTCTGATGAATATTTTACAACATGATCAGGAATGAAACCTTTTTTTAACTTTGCACACGGATGAGTTAAATGACCTTTAATGTATAACTGTTCATAGAATAAACAAGAATCAAATGAATTATCAGTCAATTGTTTATTTGATATAAATGATACTGTTGAAGTGTGAGTTGATTTATTCATTTTAATGATTTCATTATAATATGGAATTGAGAATGTATATGATAGTGATGAATTACCAATACTATTATCAATTTCACTTCTATATAACGATAAATATGGTAATTCTGTATTTGTAAACATTTCAATAAAATCAATTAATTGAAAACAATCTTTAATTACTGTAGAATCTTTATCATTTATATATTTCCATGATGGATAATCTGAAATTGTGAATCTTTTAAAACTATATACTTTATCAATTGGAATTGTAATTTCACCAATTGGATGATCTAGTTTATTTGTTTTAAATTGAAATCTATTAATTGATCCACTTGATAATACATTCGTTGCACTATTACTACCATAACCATCTACAAATTCTAATATATCTTCTCGAATGATTGCAATTAATAATTTATTTAATATTTCGTAATTTGAAATACCAACTTGTTTAATAAATTCATTTTTAAAACTTGTATATTGTTTATTATTTTCTATAAATTCTATACAACTTTTTAAATATAAATTATTTTTTATAATACTATAACTATCCATTATTATAATAGTGTTTGCATTATTAGTCATAAATAACCGACAATTTATTTAAAATCTTTTTTTTTATTAATATAATTATTTTGTTTTATTAAAAACATTTCCTTATTATGTATAAACATGTAATCTGGTTTCTATTTTAGGTACCAGTTAATTATAATAAATGAAAAAATTAAAAAAAATAAAAAGTGTTTTTTTACTTATATACACAACGCCAGACGATTTTTGTTGTATTTATAATAAATTACCATTAAATAAAACAACATTATATTGAGAAAACAACACACAAAAAATACATTTTAACACACAAACACACATTTGTAAAATAAAAAAAAGATTCATATGCAGCAACATTTAAAAAAAACTACAAATTATAATATTATTTATTTTAAATATTATTAGTTTAGTAATTGATGATGACCTCTATAGCCTTTTTTTTTATTTTTTTTTTAATTTATTTATGAATCATATCAATTATTATATATTACACATTTATAGTTTTATAAATGAACAGACAAACTACAACCACAACAACACACACTTTCAAAAAAATTAAAAATAAATAAAAACAAATAAAAATGTGTGGGTGTTTGCATATCCAATATAATTTAGATTTATTTATATTAAATTGTACAATTTATTATTTATTTATTACAATATAATATGGTGCACTTTATCATTGCTTTATTATAAATTCATGGGTTGTCATATAATTTTATTTTTTGTGGTGATGTGTTAATTTTTTCGAAGAAATTTTAATTTTTAATCTTTTTTTTTTTAAAAAAAGTTATTATATATTTATTTTTTAATTAATTTGGATAATATTGATTTGAAGTTAATTTTAAAAAGATTTGCTCAATAGTAGATTGACTAACCATATAATCATCAATAATTGATTTCAAATTTGATTCAATTGTATTGAAAATAAATGATAATTTAATTGGATTAACTGATGAGTTTGGTATTTCAAAACTTGCAGATAAACCATGTTGATGTTGAATTAATGAAGCTGTTTTAAATTGTTCTTTAAATAATTCAATACCAGTATCTTTATATTCTTTTTTAAATTTAACTTCAATTGAATAACCACCACCAAATTTATTTTTAACATTTTGAATTGAACCATGACATAGTAATTTACCATCTTTTTGAATTGAAATAATATTTGAAAGTGCTTCAACTTCTGCTAAATGATGACTTGTAAGTATTATTGATTTATTCTTTTTCAATAATGTAATTACATTCCACATGTGTCTTTTAACTAATGAATCAACTCCATTTGATGGTTCATCCAATAAAACAACAGATGGGTTACCAATACAAGCAATTGATAATGAAACTTTACGTTTATTACCACCACTATAACCAGATACATTTGATTTTGCAATTTTTGAAAGATCCATCATTTTAATGAAAGATTCAACAGTTTCTGGAATTTCATTTTCTGGTATACCTTTAATACGTGAATATAATGTTAATTGTTCTCTTGCTGTTAACAATCCAATTAATGCATCAAATTGGAAACAATATCCAATTGAATGAAGTGCATTTAATCTTTGAGTTTGTAAATCATATCCATTGATTTTAATTTCACCAGCTGTAGGAATACAATCACCTGATATCATTTCTAATGTAGTTGACTTTCCTGCACCATTTTGACCAAGAATTGCATGAACAGTTCCTTTTGAAATTGCTAAACTTGTATTATGTACTGCTATTATATCAATTTTATTTTTACCAACTGATTCAAATGTTTTACTTAATCCACTGATTATAATTGGATTTTCATCTTTTATAAATTGTTTTCTTTCAGTTGAACCAATTTTAAATGTAGTTAATAATTTGTTTACACGAATTCTTTCATTTGCAACATCTGAATCTTCATTTGTTGGTGGTAATGGTGCATATTTACCTCTAATTGATTGTTTTCTAAATTTACCATTCAATTCTGCACTATAATCAATTATTAGTATCCAAGTTACCCAAACTAAACAATGTAGAAATAATACTGCAATTGGTAATAACCCAAAATGAATACTCCAATAATTTGATATATAACTTTCACCAACTCTAGTTGTACCCGGAAAATTTGTTATTATTGTTAAAACTTTTGAAAAACAATAAAATGGAGATAATGCAAAAAATATAACATCAACAATATCTGTAATTGTTTGAAATGATTCACTTGATTCTTTAATTGCCCAAATTCTAAGAATGAATGTACATACTGTCATAATTAATGAAAGTCCAAAATGAATACCAAATATTGCACCTACAGCTTTACCATGTGATTTAAATGCAAAACTCATTAAATATGATAATGGAATTATTGCAATTGTAAATAATATAATTGTAACTATAAATAAATGAAATTGAACTCTAAATTTATCATCAATTGCCACAACTAATACTGCAAGGAATACAACTAAAATTGCAGTAAGGAAATAATCCCAAATTAAATTTGAAATCCAATAACAATATTTCTTTAAACCAGATATATATAATAATCTTTTAACTCTTTGTGAACGTTCTAATGAAATATTACCTGCATGTGATGCTGATATCAACGAAAATGATGCCAATGTTAATGCAATAAAGAAAATAATTGCTGCAAAATTAATATCAATTGATGCTTTTTCAAAATTTGATTTAATATGAACAAATGGTAATGAAGTTGTTTCAATTTTTGGACCAAATGTAAATTTTGAAATTTCTGAATTAATGAAATTAACATAAATTGGTAAAACATGAAGATAATCTTTATTGAAATAAACATTATAATGTAATATTTCTGGACTATTTTCAACTGATGGATCTAATGGTCTTTTATCAAAATAAAATGCCCCTGGTGTATTTTGATAATTATTTAATAAATAATCATTAAATTGATCATATTCAATCATTTTTGCATGATTTGTTTGACCTAATGCATTTTTAAATGATACACCCAATGTTTAATTTACATCTTTAATTGAAAATGGAATTGTAAAATCTTCACCTTGAAATACATTAATATTCAATAATAATGGGGTTGTAACTGTATTATATACACTAATGGTTCTCATATTTTTATATAATATTAAACCACCAGTCAATATTAACAATGGTATTAAAATTGAAAGAATGAATGATTTTAAATCCTTTCTTGTGGTTTTTGCTCTTTTAATTAATAAACCTTTTAATTGTTGACTACTTTTTGTACCAGTACTTGTTGTTAATAATGCTTTCTTTACAATTGTTTCATCAAAATCTTGTAACCCAATTTTTGAATTTTCGACATCACTAATAATCTTTAAAAATACTTCTTCAATTGTTGTAACTGATATACCATAATTTGCCAATTTTAAATTATCCATATTTTCATCTAAATGTTTGAAAAACTCTGAAAATTTACCTAATGAACTATTTGGTAAACGATATTGTAATTCCATACCTGCATCTGATAGTAAAGTTGCATCTTGTATAAATTGAATAATTATATTGGTTATTACATTTGTATCAATCATATCCAATGATTGAGAATCACTTGATTTCTTTGTAACAGTTAATAAATAACCAACACCGAATCTATTTTTTAAAAATAAACATGATCCATTACATTTTAATTGACCATATGACATAATTGAAATACAATTTGCAACTGCTTCTGCTTCATCAATGTAATGAGTTGATAGTAAAATTGTTTTACCTTGTTTATGATTTAATATGAAATCCCAAACTTCTTTTCTTGATGTTGGGTCTAAACCACTTGATACTTCATCAAGGAATATTGTATCACATCTTGGTCCAATAAATGCAATACCTAAACATAATTTACGTTTTTGACCACCAGATAATGTTGATGCAGGTGAATTTAATTTTTGTTCTAAACCAACATCAACTGCCATTTTAATTGCTTCAATTTTTGATAATCCATTCTTAATTGAGTATCCTTTTAATGAAGCATAAAATTGTAAATGTTCCAATACTGTTAGTTGTGGCCAAATAACATCATTTTGTGAACAAAATCCAATAAATTTTCTAATTTTATTCATATCTTTATGAATGTCCATACCATTAATTAATGCTCCACCGCTAGTACACTCAATTAAACCAGTTATCACTGAAAATAATGTTGACTTTCCCGCACCATTTTGACCAAGAATTGCATGAACAGTTCCGGTTGGTTCTTTTCTAATGTCGATTGAAAAGTCATCCAATGCAATTCGTTTACCATCACCAGTTTGATAAACTTTTCTTAAATTTCTAATTACAATTGATGGTTGATCTTTTGAATCTTTAAAATTTTCAAAATTTTTACCATCACCTATTGATCTATTACAAACTGTTGATTCTAAATCAAATAAACTTGAATTCTTTAATTTACTACTACCACCACACCAATATGTTTTTGTTATAAAAAAATACCATGGTTTTGAAATACCAAATTCACCAGTAACTACATTATCAAGATACCAAATTAATAAACAATATAAAAGTATATCTAATGCTAATATTCCAATTACTTGATATTCTGATACAATGAATGACCAATTTGGTTTAATTTCATAAACTAATTCTAAATCTTTTGAAACCCATGAATAATTTGACATTGCCATTGCAATTGGTGAAATTAATCCAGTTAACAATTTCAATGATATTGAAAATTCATATCTATTGACCAATATACCAACACCTGAAAATATTAAAACAACTAAAAACGAAATCAATCCTGCAAATTTTGATCTTGTAAAGAATTTACATAGTATAAATGATAATTGTAACAGTGTAATTGAATATAATATCAATACAATCAATACTATAAACCATTGACATGAATGAATTAAACCAGTTAATTTCAATGATAACATTATCAATACTGTACTCGGTAATACTGTATACAATGATGTAATTGAAAGTGAACAATAATAAGATAAACTATTTAGTCCCATTATTTTCATATTTTCAAATATTTTAGTTTCCTTTTCAATAACCAAATTTGTAATCATATTAAAGTATCCAACAAATATAGCAGCTGTAATAAATATACCACCAACATTTTGTAATATCATTTTTCTACCATCTGTCCATTTCTTCCATAATTCAACAAAACCAGGAAATCTTTGTGCTGTAATTAATATTGGTTGATTGAAACCATTTGCCATTAATATTGCTTGATCAACACCTGTTTGAATTTGTGAGAAATAATGTCTAAGATAAATTTGAGAATCTGATCTCTCCTTGTACTGTCTATTATTATCATTTACCCAATCTGAATCAACTTTAATACTATATTGAACTGTAGTTGGATTATTTGGTTGTGGTGGAAACCAAATACCACCCATTACACCTCTATAGTTCTCAGGGTCATGATAATATGCATCCATTTCCTCCATTGTATTAACAACCACAAAAAATCCATCAATTCTATCGGAAACTTCAGGATGTCTAAGAATTACCTGTTTCTTCAAATTATATAATATACTATTTTGATAATCATTTAAACCACCATCTGCTCCCATAATCAATACTTTTGTGTGACTAATAATCTCGGTAAATCCAGTGACATATTGTTCTGAATAATCTGGTGACATAATAAATGTTAAATCTATAGAAAATAAAATAAATATTAGTTTATATTACTTTTAATTATTGATATGTATTGTTTTAGTATATACCTACATAATAAACCATATAAAATACCAATGACTATCATTGGTGATAATATTTCACCTATTAATTTTATTTTTGATTTTCCTTTTATTAAATAATTCTTTTTTAATAATGGTATTAATTGATTTTTAAAGTCTTTCATTTTTCGGAATGTATTGTATTGTTGTAGTTTTACTTTGTGTTACTCTTTTGAGATGTATTTAATAATGAAAGGGATAATTAAAAAAAAAATTTGAGTAGTGTGTGTGTTTTTTTTTTTTTTTACGAAATTTTATTAAATTAACTAAAATGGAATTTTACTTTTTTTTTTACATATAAAAATCTATTTATGGATGAGTGTGGGTGTGTTAGTGTGTGGGTTTGTATGAAATTATTGATATTAATTAATTTTCGAAAATAGGATATTTGTTTTTACATATGATATGTAAAAAAAAAATTAACACTAACAACAAAGATACAACACTGAAATAATACAATTAATAAATAAATAAAGTTTTTACAAAATTTTTTGTGTTGTTACACTATTTATTTTAAAAAAAGAAAAAAAAATACTCAATTTATATATTAATAATTAATTTATATAATTCAAATAAAATTGTTTTTTATATTTTTATTAATATTTTATAATTAACTATCTCTCAACTGATCACTTTTTTTTATTTGTAGTTGTTTATCAAATAGAAATATAATTGGCGAATTGTTTTTATTTTTATTTTTTTTTTTGAAAATTATTTTATTTTAATTTCAAATTTTTATAAAAATTAATATTAAATTGGGAAATTATCTTTATAATAACATAATTTGGATTTTTATTGTTTGTGTGAGTGAGTGTGCGCGAGTGTGTGTTTTGTATATATAATTTAAATAAAACCCACTTTTTTATTTTTAGAGCATTTTATGAGAAACCACCAGCAAATTAAAATATATTTACTTTGTATGTTTATTAATAAATACACTGCCAGTGTATACCTGGTTAAAAGAACATTTGCATTATAGTTGTAATAATTTAATAATAACCTACATTTTAACTAGGTAAATGTTTCTTCTTTGTAAAAAAAAATATGTATTACTATTAACATCATCAAACATAAACATCATTTTAATAAATGTAAAATAGGCAATACTCAAATAAAGTATCCTGGGTTGCATTTTTTAAAAAAGTTTAGTGGCACAATACAATAATGAAAAGTCTTGTTTAGAAAGTTGTGCTGTCACTCTCTAAATGTTATCATACAAAAACAGTACATTAGGCACCATAGGGCAATCCTTCCGTAGTTGTAAATTGTATAGATAACGACCAATCATATATAAAAGCTGTTGAAAAGTATTTTGAAAATAAAAATTAATTTAAAAAAAAAAATATTTATAAATAAACGCAATT
The DNA here is from genome assembly GCA_015252635.1 of Dictyostelium capitatum. Lineage (NCBI taxonomy): Eukaryota > Evosea > Eumycetozoa > Dictyosteliales > Dictyosteliaceae > Dictyostelium > Dictyostelium capitatum. The sequence goes on from JACAFY010012875.1 coordinate 26,914, forward strand.
TTTTTTGTACTAATTTGAAAAATAAATTAAATTAAATTAAAATAAAATAAAATTAAATTAAATTTTTTTCAATGTAATTAAAACAAATTGAAAACTCTTGTAATATAAAATTGGTGAAGGTGGATAAAATAAAAAAATTATCGTACAACGCCCATTCATATTAATTTTACCATTTTTTTCAAAAAAAAAGTTATTATTACATTATTTACAGTTTTGCAGTTTTATTGTTATCAAAATTTTAATTAATTTTCTCACTAACACACAAACACACACTTTGAAACTATTAAAACACACTTATCTTTTTTAATTTTAATATTTTATTTTTAATTAATTTTCAATATATATATACCCCAATTTATTAAATGCATTTTTAATTGATTTTAAATGTATATTTATAAATTTTTCTTCAACAAATTCATCTTTGTAATAGATTGATTCTACTATTGGTTTTACATATTGATAATTTCCAAATTCAATAAATGTATTGAATGATTCTAAATCTAAATTCTTTAATGCAATAATGAGTAATTCCTTTGAATATTCAAATATTTTTTGATTAACATTATTATTATTATTATTATTATTATTGACATTTTTATTTTCACAAGTTGTTGTTGTTGTTTTTGTTGTAAAACTATCAATTGATTTACTTGAACTATCTTTTAATAATTGATCAATATAATTTAATTGTTTGAAAAATAAATTATAATGTTTAATATCTAAAAGATACTCCAATGTACTGTTTAATGCATAATTGTAACCTTCACTTATTAATGGACTTTTGTTTCCATGTAAATGAACTAAATTCCCAATTAAATTTTCCAATATATTATCAAATGATTCACCATTGTTATTTAAATCATCATCACCACCATGTAAATATTCAAATGTGAATATTTTTGGATCAATTAAAGGAATGAAATTTAATTCATTAAATTCTTCTTCTTCTTCTTCGTCTTCATTTGATAATGGTATATTAACAATGTAACTACAATGTCCATCACCATCACCTTCTAATTGAATTGATTCTTCCATATATAATGAATGTAAATGTTGTAATTTCATTATAAACATTAATAATCTTGGTGATTTTAATAGTATATAATAAAATAATTGAAATGTTGAATGTTCAAATTGAAATGATTGACACAAATTATTGATAACGAAATTGCGAATGAATTTAACATGTTTGACAATACTTGTGAATTTACTTCTAATTAATCTATTTAATAAATAATTAATTACAATTGAAATACAATTATAATATTCGCTATCAATTACACCATTATCAATATTAAATTGATTAATTAATATTTGGATAAATGAAATTATTGAATCTGGTAATTCATTTGATGTACAATAATATGAATGATTATCTTCATGACAACCACCAGGAACAAATTTTAAATAATATAGACAATCATGTTGATTTCTGTAATGATTTTCGGGATCTTTCTTTTCATTTGATTGATCAATTAAACGATTTTTCCATATGTCTATAAATAAATTTGAATGAGTTTTCATTGGATTGAAATTATTTTCAATGAATATATCAAATGCATATTTTGAAAAATTACTTGTATGTTCTGAAAATAATTTAGTTGATGGTCCTAAATAATCACAAAAATTAATTCTTGGTGATAATTTTAATGATGATATCTCTTGATTAACTAATAATTTTGATAAAACCATTTCAATTAATTCTTCGAAATAATGTGATTCTTTAAATTTATTTAAAAATTGTAGACATTTAATAAACGATTCCAAATCAAAATTTGAACTAGATTCCTTTAAAATCAAACCAACACAACGTTTAATATGTTCTATATTTGTTATAAATTGTTTTTCAAATGCATATTCCAATAATTCAATTGAATTGAATTTATAATTAAAACCTATGAGTTCAATTTTCTTGTAATTATTTTCTATTAACCAATCAATTGATGATTTATCTTTTGTAACATTATCATGATTATAAATTAATGGACCCCATGGTTTTTTTAAAAATGAACTAAATTGCCAATTTCCGGTATTTGGTGATATTGCATTTACTAAAGTTTGATATTGTTCTTTTGATTTTGATGAATTGATATAATTAATTAATTGAGTTGTTGTTTCGGATGATTGAAAATATTCAAAGTTGTTTGTATAAATTTCAATAAATTTAGTCATTTCTTCATTAGTTCTTTTATTTATTGAGTATTTGTTTCCATAGTATAATGGATAATAATTTGAATTTTTGAATCTTGAATTGTTTGAATTAACTTCATTTAATGATAATAAAAATTGTAATGAATTTACACTAAATGATTCTAATGCATATTTATAAATTGTGTTTATATCCATACCTTGTTTTGGCATATCATATTTAACGAGATCGCTTCGAAGATCAATGATAGTAGCAGGGTATGTTACATAAAAACAACCATCATCACAATTCGTTTGTAATATTTCTTTTAGCTTTTCAATACATATTGTTGATTTATCTCCAAATTGATCATTAATTAATTTTTCATTAATTTCTTTAAAATAATTCAATTCTATTAATTTACTTCTAATTTTCTTTGAACTAATAAAAAGTATATCATGTGCTTCTAATTTTTGAACAACTTCATCATCTTGATCTTTAATATCATTATAAATTTTAATTTCTTGATTATTATTTTCATTAATGCTGTTTGATAATTTAAATCTTTTATTTGCTCTTGGTGATAGAGTTGTTGTTGTTGTTGTTGTTGTTGTTGTTGTTGTTGTTGTTGTTGTTGTTGTTGTTGTTGTTGGTACTGTTTCTAAATATTTTGATAATGTTGGTATATTGTATAATTTACTATTTTTTAAAATGAATTCAAATAACTTTTCTTTTGGTTTACCATTATTAAATGCATATATTATTGAACTATTTTTTGAAAATTGTTTTGATGAATAAACTTTTAAAAAATCAATGATATCAACATCTATTGAAAAATTTGAACTTTCATGTTGTTTTTGGTTTATTGGTATATCATATTGATTTAATATTTCAATTGTTTCTAAATTTAAATAACTATATACCAATTTATGTAATCCTTTTAAATTTTCTAACTGTTTTAATTGATATTTAAACAATGTTTTAAATAATTCAATTGCTTCTATTGATATTTTAATTTTCTTTTCTTCGTTTTCTTCCTCTTCTTCTTCTTCTTCTTCTTCACCACGACCACCACAACATAAAATTAATAAATTACCAAGTGAGTAAAAATTATCAAAATCAATATGTTCACCTGCTTCAATTTTACATTTTAATAATGGACATAGTTTCTTTTCTATCATCCATGTGAATGAATCTATATGTTTGAATTTTATTTTTTCTTGAATTTGTTTATGTCCATCATAAATATACCATTCACCAATTTCAATACAATCAATTATATATTGAAATAAATATTTATTATGAATTACTTTCCAAAATAATATTTCATTATTACTTGTATTATTTTCATCATTGTTATTATTATTATTCATATTATTATTTAAAAAAAAAAAGAGTGATTTTTTGTAATACTGAATTAAAATATCTAAAAAAAAAAATTATTAGAAACATTTTTTTTTCGAAAATAAAATATCTTCTGAGAAAGAACCCAAAACTTCAAAAAATTAAATAATCAAAAAGAGTATTTTTGTCACTATAATTTTTTTTATCCGAGCCTATTTTTTTAACCGAAAAATGGGTTGATATTTTTTTTTTAATATAAATCACAAAATACTTGTAACTTTTTTCATTTGCACAGAGAAATTTTAATTTTATAAACATTTATTTTGCGGTTTTATTAGAGTAGAGAGTACCCTATAACCTTTTTTCAACGAACCATACAAGTTCAGAACCAAGTTATAGGGTACCCCTACTTCAGTCATCCTTCATCCATCATATTCTGAATAACTTCCAAGAAAATCTGGTAATCCTATCAGGTCGATAGAAATAAATATGTTCTTTCTTTTTTTTTTTGTATGTAAAACAAATTTGTTAAGAGACAATTTTTATTTTTATTTATTATTAATTTATATGTTTTGGTTTGTTTGGTTAATAATAATATTTTTTTTTTAAAGAGACATAAAATAAGTGTAAAAATAAACAAAACTACTTTATTATGTTTATTTATATGGATTATATATTTTTTTTGGAATCAATTTTTTATTAAATTTCTAAAAAAAAAAGCTTGGTAAAACTAAAACTTTTGGTTATATTAATTATCAAGATATTATAAACACAAAAAAAACAAATTTTGATAATCAAATCTACTATCTATAATAAAAAAAAACGACATTTTCACCATGCTCCTTTGAAATCCTTTACAAACAGTGCGGGACCCCATTGGTTGGCATTATGTTGATAAATGCGCACATTGGTTTTATAGGATGAGAGACCTATAGTCTATTTTCACTCCTGTCCAACCAATAAATAAAATATTTTCTCTTATCAACAAAAAAAAAATTTTATATTATGGGATCTTAACAAAAATGCTATACTTGTTTCTTTATTTTATATCGTATGGCCAATATATCTTTAACTTATTCATTCTTATTTATTACACCATTAATTAATTTTTGGAGATTATTGTTTGATTGTGGTGACGATAAAAAAATAATTGTTATTTTTGTTTTTTTTTTTTTTTGGATATCAACATGTTGATAAATTTGAAAGTAATGATAAATGTAATTTTTTATTTCATTATATTTTATTTAGTTAATCAATAATTCTAATTAGTAGGTAAAAAATCAATATACATTATTATTTTTATTTTAACCAATTTACATATTTATAATCTGGATGAGTTGATAATTGTAATTTTAAGTGATTTAATAATTGAATATCTTGTTTAATAATTGTTGTATTTTCATAATAGTATTTTAAAAATTCAATTTTTTCATCTTTTATAGCGTTATCAATTGTTTGATTTGTAAATTTAAATAATTGATGTTGTGGATTAATTGATAAAATTGAATTTCTTAAATGAATATTATAATTTGAATATTTATCTGTTGAAATTGAATATAATTGATCCAATGGTATTAAATTATCATTATCATTATAATTTAAAAATAAATTACCATTTTTCAATACTAATGAATCTTTATATTGTTTGTTATTAACACCAACAATTATTCTATTTAAATAATTTAACCAATATTCAATAATATCAATTTGATTATTAATTAATATTTCATTAATTATAACAGTATGATTTAATAAATATGCAAAATTTGTACTTGTAAATTCAACGTTTTTATATAAATCAATTATAAATTGAATTACCAATTGATTATTTTGAATTAATTTTGAAAATTGAATTGTATCAAATAATTTTGAAGCATATATTATAACTTGATCTGATAATTTAAATGATGATGATGATAGTGGTGAAGAATTATCCATATTTGATTTTAAAAATTCTAAAATGAATTCCATTTCTTTGAAAAATAAATCTGATCTATGAATTATTAAAAAGTATTCTAAATTGAAATTAAATGATTCAAAATAGTAATCTTTTGGTGACCTATATTCAAATTCATCATAATCATATTCATATTCTTCCATACTGTTATTGTAATTGTTGAATGATGAAGATGGATCATTTAATGTTTTAACCATTTGTAAATTCAATGCAGGTAAATGTGATACAGTCAATACTAATTTCTCTATAATTTCATTAAATGTTGAATTACCAAATATATATTCAAATGAAAATACTTGAAAATTTAAATACTTTTTAATATCGTAACCAGATTCTTCATGATTATCACTTGTATCACTTATACTTTTAATATTACAATTTAATGCAACTATTAAACCTCTAATATATTTAAATAATTTCATTGATTTACAACCAAGATAACTTGTTAAATGAAATAATGTTTGATTTAATTGAATTGGATATTCATTATTTAAAATTAAATAATAAATATATTTTAAACGATCAATTGAAATAACTTGATTTAATCCCAAATTAAATAATGTTTTAAATTGTAAATTTATAATATCTTGTAAAATTGATAAATAAATTGATATTGGACTATTATTATTATTTGTAGTACCATGAGCATTGTTATTTGATTCAATATTAAATTGAGTTAATACTAATTCAATACATTGTATTACATTTTCAATTGTTATTTTATCTGATGGTTTAACAATTTTTTTATCACTATAAATATCATCATCATAGTATAATTGATATTCTGTTTCAAACCAATTTGGATATAATTTAATATAATTTGATTCTGGTAATTTAAATATTAATTTTAATGCATCTGGTGAAAATGAACATACTAAATCATTTGTGATTTCTTTTGAACATTGTACATTTATTAATTGAAAATTAATTTCTAAATCTGATATTTTAAATTGTTGTTGTTGTTTTTGTTGTTGTTGATTCAATTCTTGAAATTCCAATAATGATTTAATAAAAATTTTGAAAATGAATGTATCAAAATTTGAAAATTGTTTAGAATTTAAATATTTTACCATGTTAATTATATTTGTTGGTGATTGATTAATAAATGTGAAATTAATTAAATGATTATCATCAGTTAAATAAAATGATGTTGGTGAATTTAAATTTATAAATTCTAATTCTTGTATATCACAATTTGAAATTGCTTTTATAAATGGATATCTAAAATGATTATTTTCAATTGTGAATGATAAAATTGAATTTGATTTAAATTTATCATATGCATATTTAATTAAATAACTTGATTCAAATTTGAAAATTGTTTTTTTATTTGATAAATAAATTGATTTAAATTTTTCAATTTCAATATTTTCTAATATCCAATCTATAATATCAATTGATTTAATTATTATAATTCTATTATATAATTCTGACATACAATTATTCCAACATGTCGGTAATTTATTTTTAAATGTTGTATTTAATTCAATTTCAGAAATTGAATTTAATAATGATGAATATTCATAATTTGTTTTTGATATCCATATACTTGATATTATTTCTCTAATTCTATTTTGATCTGCCATTTGATTAATACGTGGTATATAATAATTTAATTCAATTAATTTATTTAATAATTTAATTGATTTTAATTGATAAAATTGAATTGGTTCAATTATTATTGTTGTATTATTATTATTATTATTATCTTTTGTTGGTAATGTATAAAGTTTTAAATTATCTATTATAAATAATATTAATTCTTCTTTACATTGTGATGAATTATTTGTTGCAATTGAAATTGATTGATTTTTTAATTCTGTTGATATTATTGCTGTAATATTTGTTGATGGTGAATTAATTATTAAATCTAATGTTTTAACATTTTTTGTTTTTTCAATTAACCATTTTAATTGTGATGGATAAATTGTAATTGGTGATATAGTTGATACATATTGTGATTTTGATAATAATTTAATTAATTTATTATTTTGATAAAATATTGATAATTTAATTATATCAATTCCTTGTAATATAAAACAATTGAATTTTAATAACAATTGACATATTTCTTTCATTTTTTTTGATAATTGTTTTAGATTATTTTTATATTTTCCAATTTGTTTATTTGTTGTTTTAAATATTGTTGTTGTTGTTGTTGATGTTGATGTTGATGATGAGGTTGATTGTGTTGAAAATATTGATTTATCAATTTCAATATATTCACCAGCTTCTAATTTACATTTAATTAATTCGAATAAACCCCTTTCAATCATCCATGAAAGATTATTTATATCTTTAAATTTAATTCTATTTCCATGGTGATATGATTTAATGTTGTCATATTGTACCCATTCAATTGTCTCTATGAGTTGAAATATCTTTTTAAATAAATATTTATTATGTATTACTTTCCAAAATAATATTTCATTATAACTGCCATAACAATCTTTGCAGTTATTATCACTGGGCATTTTTTTTTGATTGGTTTTTTTTAAAAAAAAAAAAAAAAAAAAAAAAAATTTTTTTTTTTTTTTTTTTTAAAAAATTTTTGAAAAACCATTTTTTTTTTTTAAAAAAAAAAAAAAAAAAAATAAAAAAAAAAGGTATATATACAGGACAATGAATAGTTGGTAAGTGTCATAATAAATATTTCTGGTGACCATTGTTGATAGTAGTAGTATTATTTAAGTGATGATAACCCAAATTAAACATTTTGCTGATTCCTTTCGATACTCTGTTCTAGAGTATTGGGGGATAATCTGTGACTCTATTTCATAGTTACTCTGATTATATTATACTACATACATGTTCAAATGCTATCAACAATCATTAATCATAACATATAACAGAAATACTAATTTATTTTTTTATTTTGAATTTTACAGATTTGTTAAAATAACACTTTGTATAGAGCACCTTTAACATTCAACAATTGTTGGATGAATGTTCAACCAATTCCACTTCTACTGTCATAAATTGTATACCATAGATATATAAATATATATAAATAGGGCTCTTCAAATATTGAATAAATAATAGCGGTAGTTTAAGTGATGAAAGAGTTGACACCCAATTTGATGGTACCACAATAACTATTCTATTATGAATGTTATATCCACCACCAAAGTAAAGAAATTATAAAAAGAAATTATTTCATTTGTTTTCAAGTAAAAAAAAAAAAAAAGAATAAATATTATGTTACAAGCTAATGTATTGAATTTTATTATTGTGTTAATTTATCTTTTTTTTCTTTTTTCACTCCTTCTTAGGAATATATAGAGTAAATATTTACTTAACCATGATAATATTAAATAAATATTATATATAATTAAAAATGCCAATAAGTAATAACTTATGAGTATAGATAAAAAAATTAGGTCTTTAAGACCACTTTATCATAATTATGATAACAAGTTTGTTAGTATATAAAATGAGTGGATTGTTCAATAATATAAACAACAGATGTTGTATGTTTGTTTACTTACAATTTTGTAGGAACTGCATATGAACCTTCGTAGAAACTATCAACATAATATACACTTGATTCACCACTAAATTCTTGTTGTTCAAAAAAACCTGGACAAATAAGTAATCCCCTTAGACTAATTTTAGTTACAGAAGTGAAACATTTAAAATCATTATGTTCTATGCACAGACCGGATGGTACATCTTCACCATGTGCATCAATATCTAATCTATTATTTATTTATTTAGTGTGTGTATACAAGAATGATATTAATATTAAATGCTAAAACTACAACAACAACAAGTAAGAATTGTAAAAATTAAAAAAAAACATACGAAGTAACAACTCCATCACTACAATGAATATCTCCGACACCACAAAAATTATAATTTCCATCAACCATTGGAAATATTTTTCCTAGATTGAAATTTGTTACAATTTTTTTAAAACATCCATATTCTGCCTCTGTTTAAATTAATTTAATTTATTAATATTCGTAGTTAGCTACTAACTCACCATAAGTGATTGAGTATACATTATAAATACCTTTTAATCCATTAATTTTTACATCATATGATTTTGATAATAATAACAATAACAATATTAAAAATACTAATATTATTATTTTGTTTGCTTTACTGAAAAACATAACTTTTTTTATGATCAAAAAAAAAAATATTTTTAAAACATGTTGCAACGTTGTTATTTATTTATTGTTGTCTGATTTCTTTATTCATTTTGTTCAATTTTTTGAAAATAACAAAACCCATAAAACAATCTACTTTTTTATGTTGTGATATTTATTTTGATAAAGTTTATGTTATTATTTGTGTGATATTGTCTGATATTTTTAATCAAATGAAATTTATTATCATTTATATAAATAATAATATTAACGAGTTTTTGTTTTTCTATACGAAAAAATAAAATTCTTTAAAATAATAAATTTAAAGACAAAACTTTTTTTTTTTTTGGATATTTATTATAATCATGATTTTTTAGTAATAAAATTATATTTAATAGCGCTCGATTAAAATAATAACAGAAAATAATAAACCTATTTTAAAAAAAAAAAAAACAACAACAAACAACAAAAACAAAAACAACATAACACAATGAATAACGATATTTATGAATGGTTAAATAATAATACTGACCAACTACCAAACGAAAACGATAATGATACACCATTAGTTGAATGTATATTAATATTATCAATCAATGGTATTTTAATATCAAAAGATTCATTAACTAATTATTGTAATAGTGCATACAATAATAATAATGAAAAGTCAATAATAAATAATAATAATAAAAGAATAAAAAGCAATAGTAATAATAATAATATTAAAAAAGAAAAAAAAGAAATTGATTATGAAGTTGCATCATCACCACCATCATCATTTTATGGGTTATCAATTAAACAATTTCAAACTATATATAATAATATTAAATCACTTAATAATTCAACTAAAACAAAAAAACCATCAACAACAACAACAACAACAACAACAACAACCAATGATACAAAAGAATATATTAGTAATAAAATTAAATTTAATAGCTCAATTAAAATAATAACAGAAAATAATAAACTTATTTTAAAAAAACAACAACAAAAACAAAAACAACACAACAAAAATAATATAGAATTATCAAATTTGGATAGTAATATAAAAAACGATAAATCAAGCACATGTAAATGTAATTGCAATAGTGGTAATAGAAGTATGGATATTTTATTTCACCAAGTATGGGGGAATATAGTAATTAGAAATGAAATATTATTTCATACTAGATTATTTAATTTTCATTTTAATAAAGAAATTCAATTTACATTTAATCAATTATCAAATTACAAATATAGAAATTATTTGGATAAAATTAAATTAATAAATGAAGATGATGATGAAGTTAAAGAAAATGAAAGTGAAATTCAAATTGGGTTAATTCCATATGGTGTATCACATATTACTATTGGATTACCAATAAGTCCAATATTACAAAGTAATAGTATACCAAATACAATAACAAGTATTACATTTTTAAGTGAAATTAGTCAAATATTTATCAAAGGTGTACACCTTCCTGATAGTATTACAAGTTTAACATTTGGTTTTAATTTAATTTCTGGTCAATTAATTTCAAAAACATGGTTACCTAAATCACTACAATCATTAACATTTGGTAGACATTTTCAAATTGATATTGATTTAAATGAATTACCAGAATCATTAATTAATGAATTAAAATTTACTGAATACTATCAAGGTACAATAACACCATTACAATCATCATCATCATCATTATCATTGAAATCATCAACTATTAAATCATCTTGTTATTATAAATTTGATTCAAATTATAATTATAATCAATTATTTGATGAATCAATACCAATTTCAACTACATGTTTAGAATTTGATGATTATTTTAATCAAACTATTAGTCCACGTTTTATTCCATATAATGTAACATCAATTAAATTTTCAAATAGTTTCCAAAGTGAAATAGAGTTAAAATCACTACCTTTATCTTTAAAGTCATTAGATTTAGGGTTATCATTTCAAGGTCCAATTAGTGCAAATGTATTACCATCAAATTTAACATACGTTAATATGGGATCATATCAAGAACCATTATTACCAAACTTATTCCCACAATCAATTACTTCAATTAAATTTAATAATCTAAAATCAATACCAGTTGGTTATTTTTATTCTTTTACAAATTTGAAATCATTGAAATTTGATTCGTTTGATAAAACAATAAATGAACAAACATTACCATTATCATTAATATCATTAGATCTTGGAAGATATAATACAAAACAATTAAATGTTAATGCATTACCTCCATTATTATCAAATCTTGCTATTAGTGAATTAAACATAAGAAAACCTGGTAAATTACCATTATCAATTACATCATTAACAATATATTCAAAAAATCCAATTCCAAAAGGTATATTACCTTGCAATTTAAAAGAATTATATATCGATAATCAATATTTCAATCAACATTTATCATTTGATTCATTTGAAAATGGTATTTTACCAAAATCTTTACAATCAATTCATATTGATATTCGTAATATCAATTATATAAATAATTTAGATCCACATTTTTTCAACAAATACATTAAATTCATAAACATATGAATAAATAAACACCTTTTTAAAAACAACAACTTTTTTTTTTTAAATAAAAAATAAAAAAAAAAAAAAAAAAAAAAAAAAAAAAAAAAAAAAAAAAAAAAAAAAAAAAAAAAAAAAAAAAAAAAAAAAAAAAAAAAAATTTTTAAAAAAAAAAAATTTTTTTTTTTTTTTTTTTTTTTTTGCGATCATTTTAAAAAATAATAATAATAAAAATAAAGATAAACTATATTTTTTTTATATATAATATGTACAAAGGTTTTTTGTTTAATATAAACGAATTTTTATTAAACGATGTGGGTTATTATTAATTATTAGTTTATAATTTAGATTTAGCAAGAGTTTCTTTTGCTTGTGCTTTTTGTCTGTTGGCTAATAATTTACGAGCTGGACCAGATAAAGTGTTACCACCCCATGTTTTTCTTGATTCAGTGTTATTGTTGAACATTTGTTTGGCAGATTCAACTAATAAAGCTAATTCATTTGAGTCAGCACCATTGACACCAGTTAAGGCAACACAGGCAGCGTTTCTCATGTGAACTAATTCACCTAATCTAGATTTAGATTTGACGATACAGTATGGGACGTCCATTCTTCTGCAGAGAGCTGGTAAGTAGATAACTAACTATAATATTGGGGAAAAGAGAAAAACAATCAAATATATATTAATATTTTTAATTCTATATTATTAATAAAGAAAGTTTATATAGTATATACTACACAGTTGGTACAGAATTATACAATAAGGTATGATGTTGATGATTATGTTTTTAAACAATATTTTTAATTTAGTCAGAAAATCTTTTGTATTTAATAAAATTTAACAAATAGGAATTTGTAAATTAATATTATACATTAAAACTTTAGCACTAAGAGAATTGATGTATTAACCATGTTACTGATTAATAACAACAACTATTAGCTTTTTTTGAAATGAAAACAAGTTTAAGATCTACGCGTATGCACGCACAAAAACTAAAAAACATTTTACTCCCCACCAAATATTGTAAACATGGTACATCATCAAGCAAACACCTTAAATCCCCACCAGCCCCTTTTTATGTCACAACAAACCAACTGTATGTATATGATAGAGAAGAAGAATGTATGTGTGTAATGTATGAATGTGAATGAATATAATTTAAATGTAATACAAACTTCAACTGGGTCAACATCGTGGGCAATGACGACTAATTTAGCTTTCTTCTTTTCAATTAATTTGGTGACAACATCGATACCGTGACGTAAGTGTTGAACTGGTTTTTCAGCTTTGGCAACTTTTTCACCTTTTGGTGTGGCAGCACGAGTTTCAGCGATTTTCAATAATCTAGCTTTTTTAACAGATTGTTCTTCTGGTCTGTATTTATCCAATAATTTGAATAAATGGATGGCAGTGTTTTTGTCAAAGACACGGGTGAATTGATTGAGGGTTGGTGGAACCTTTAATCTTTTTAATAAAACACGTCTTTGTCTTTGTAATTTAATGTATCTTGGCCAATGAGTGAAATGGGTTAAATCTCTCTTTGGTTGAACACCAAAACCAGTACCGAAGTTTTTGTTCTTCTTGACATATAATGCGTTAAAAAGTGTTCTACCACGGACTTTCTTTTCACCTTTCTTGACTACTTTCTTTGATTTACCTGTGGTGGCAACGGCAGTTTTTGCTGGGGCAACTTTGGCGGCAGCAGCTGGTTTAACTTGTTTTTGAGACATATTGATTAATTACACTAAACTGAAAAATAAAAAAAAAAATTTTAAAAAAAAAGTCGTTTTTTCGAAATTTTTCAAAAAAAAAATTGAAAAAAAAAGTAAAAAATTGGGCGTCATGTAAAAAATTGAATAATTATATGTAAAAAATTGGAGTTGTGTAAATAATAAAAAAATACGAAAACGCTCACAAAGAAATTCAGTTCATAAAAATTTAAAATATCTTTGTACATTTATTGTATATTGTTATTATTATTATTATTTTTTTTTTATTATAAATATAGTTACAACCGAGCATACCATAGGTAAATCAAAGTAAATAGTAAAGAGGGGGGGTGAAAAGAAGCCAACTCGTACTCTTTTTAATGCATTATATACCAAAAAAAAGTTAAAAATTTCAATACAGGTTTTGGTGTTCAACATGAGGACCATTTTAATTGCGAATTATGTGTCACATGATTTATATATTGATAGCCATATAATATCAATTTTTTTTTAAAAAATTACGAAACGAACAATCAACATTTTGTTAACATATATTTTCGGTTGAACTTGTTCATATGTTTTATTTTATTTAATATAATTTTAAATGTTTTGTAACTTGATCAACTTTTTCTCTTGGAGCTGGACCTATTGCAAGTACAGTAGCTGAACCACTTGGAATTTGAGTGGCACCTGAATCTAAAACTAAATAATTTACAACACCTGCTAATTTAGCAGCTTCTCTTAATTCAACTCTGTAGAATTTAAAGAGTCATCGTTAATATAATATATATATATATATTTAAATATATAACATATTATTAGTTGATCAATTGAACACTTACAATTCCTCTTTACTATTTCCTTTTAATGTAATTTTAGCACAACCAAAATTTTCCCATTGTCTTAATACTTTTTTTTGATCTTTTAATGCTTTTTGACGAGCACCTAATGAAGCATGACAACATTGAGCAATAATTTTACCTTTTGTCATACCTAAATCTGTACGAATAACCAAAACTTGTTTACAATCACCAATTTCTTCATCATATTCTATATATTCATCTTGATCATAATCTTCATCATAATCATTATCTATATAACTTTCGTCATCATCTTCTTCACCTTCTTCACCATCTTTTTTATTTTCTTTTTTTGTTGTTTCTTTTGAATCTGTTACTTCAAATTTACTACATTTATTTATAGTATTACATTTTGATTGAAATAATCTTGCTAATAAAACACCACTAAATAATGAAATTATAGATATAATTAAATCTTTTGTATTGAATAATTCTTTTGTTGTCATCTTTATATATATATTTCGATGGTGTGATGATTAATGAACAAAAAAAAAAAATAATAACACAAATTGAAAAAACTGAAAAAAACATAAGATTTCCTTTTTTTTTTTTTTTTTTAAATTTGGAATTTAATTTTTAATAAAAAAAAAAACACAACACAAAAAAAAAAATTTAAAAAATATAAAAATAATAATAAAAATAATAAAAAAAAAAAAAAAAAAAAAA
>JACAFY010012886.1:0-21928 GCA_015252635.1 Dictyostelium capitatum
GCAGAAAAATAAAAGAATAAAACAAATATACATGTGAGATTAAATTATATTATCAAATATAGAAGGTGTATTGTTTTATTATTGAATTTTTTTTTTTTTTGACTGATTACGATATTCGTGTATTATAAACTATAAACTATTGAGATATTTATTGTTGTTGTTGTTGTTGTTGTTGTTGTTGTTGTTGTTGTTGTTGTTGTTGTTGTTGTTGTTGTTGTTGTTGTCTGATACTAATTCATATTTATTTAAAAATTTATTTTGTGGTATTATATATTGTTCTTTTGATTGAGTTTGATTTTTAATTATGAAATCATTTGAATTTAATACTTTATTTGTTGTTTCTAATCCATCACTTGTTATCGTTTGAATTACCGTTGATTTTAATATATAAGTTTCATCGCATTGAATTGCTTCAATTGTTTGAAATTTATAATAAACATTGATTTGATTTTTATAATACTTATCATATAATAATGAAAATAATTTCTCTCCTTTAAAAATTATCTCCATATCATGATTTAGTACAATGTGCTGTGTTGTCAAATTTAATAATTTGATAAATTTTCAAATAAAAAAAAAAAAAAATCCATCCACCATAAAAAAAAAAAAAAAAAATTTAAATTTTTTTTCACAATTACACATAAACACACATAACATTATAATAGTTTCTTATTTTTATATATTTTTTATATTTTCATACATATCGATTAATTAATTTTATATATGGGTAGTTCAACAATTACTGATCAAGAAAGATCACAAATTGCATTTGTTGCTGGCAGCAGCACTGATGTCCATGCAACAACAGTTGCAAGAATTTATGAAGGTAAACAAGGTAGATGGGATTTTATGGCTGTTGGTGCTATCTCCATCCTTTCAAATCGTGTTGATAAAACAAGTTATATCAAAATATTTGATTTAAGAGTATGTTTGAAGTGGAAAGAGTGGAAAGCAAAAAAATATATATGTTTTTAAATATTTTAAAATTCATATTAACTTTATTTTCTTCTTACTTTGTTACCATTACAGGCAAATTATAGAATTATTTTTGAACAAGAAATATATGATTCATTTGAATTCCAAAAACAAAAAGATTTCTTTTTTGCCTTTGAAGGTGATACTTCAGTTTATGGTTTATCATTTGTTGATGTTACTGAAGCAGCTGAATTCTATGGTCAAGTTTTAAATTGTAAACAAGGTAACATTGGAAAAACAGCAGCCGTTAATCCAAATGTTTCATCTGGAAGTAAGTATATATACATGCACACATTGTAACATTATAAAAATAGAATTGTTTATTAATTATCATTATATCACAGAATTGAATACATCAACCACTGCAGCTAAAACTGATAAAAAGAAAGAGAAAAAAGGTGGTTTCATGTCAAAATTCTTTTCATCTGAAGAGAAAGAATTGGAAATTTCAGCACCAACCAACTTCAAACATGAATCACATATTGGTTGGGATCCAGAAAATGGTTTTGATATCAAAAACATTCCTCCAGATTGGAGAAAGCTTTTCCAATCTGCTGGTATTAAAAAGAGTGAATTGAAAAATGCTGAAACCGCTCAATTCATTGTCAATATCATTGGTGAACAAATGGTAAATGGTACAGCTCCTCCATCACAACCAGGTCGTTCTCCTCCGCCACCAGCTCCACCATCATCTGCACACGCATCACAACCAAGTCGTACAGCACCACCAGCTCCTCCATCTGTTGGTAAAAGTACTCCACCTCCACCACCATCAGCCGGTAAAAGTGTTCCACCACCACCACCACCACCACCAATGGTAGGAGGAGGCGCACCACCACCACCTCCACCACCACCAATGACAGGAGGAGGTGCTCCACCACCACCACCTCCAATGATGGGTGGAGGTCACGTCGCAGCTGCTCCAAGTGGAGGCGGTGGTAGAGGTGACTTACTTGCATCTATTCGTGGTGGCGCAGCACTTAAAAGTGTTGATAAATCAAATCCATTACCAGACATACAAAATCTTGGTAATGATGGTTCACGTTCATTAGCTGATACTCTTGCTGCTGCTATGGCAAATCGTAGAGGTGGTATGAGAGAAGATGAAGAAGAAGAAGAAGATGACGATGATGATGAATGGTCTGATTATTAAACATCAATCCAATCCAATCAATCAAATTAATAAATAAATAAAAAATTAATTGGTTCACTCAAATTATTATTTTTTTTTGTTTTGATTTATTTTGTCTTGTTTGTTTATTTATAAATATAAAGTATCTTTAACAAGTTTATTAAATAATTGATCCAATTTATCATATGATACTTTGAATAATAAATGATGATGAGTTGGATAATAGAAATCTATAGAATATGATAGATCTTCATTAAAGTAAATTGATTGTAAAGATTGAGGTAATTGATTGATATCACCAGATAATAACCCTGGATTTCTATATCTAAAACCACGAATAAACAATGTTTTCAAACAAGTTGGAATATATTGAATTGGAATAGGTAGACTGTAGGGATTACTTAGTATACTAAGTACTCGTAATGTTTTTGGTAATTCCAATGATGAAATACATTGACCAGGCCCAATACCAACACAAAGTATTTCTAAATTTGGTGGTAATATAATTGGTACACTCCCTATATTTCCATTTGAATCTTTATTTAAATAATAACCATTGGCTATTATTAATACTCTAATTGAATGTGGAAATATTAATTTGAAGAATGTTGATCTATTGAACCAGTTTGGCATACCAATACATAGAAATTCAATTTGATCATATAAATTTATAAAACTTGATTTCTTTTTTTCGGTTTTCTGAGTGATGGTATAATTATCTGTTGGTAACTTTTGTATTTTTAATAATTTTGACCATGAATCTTCACAACTATCATAAAAACTAGAACTATTTGTATCAAAAAATACCGGTGTTGTTAATATTGATTCCAATTGATTTGATTCTTTATGTTCCAATAGTAAATTATATACTCTTGAGTGTGTAGTAGGATCATTTTTAATATAATCCAATGATAGATTACTTGAATAATTTTTTAATGTTTTAATTGAATCTGGTAAATGAGCGATAGTTGAACAAAATATATTATGAAATGATATTGATGTTAATGAATCTGGAAAACTATTATCACTAAATATATATTGATTTGAACCACCAATTGATATTGATTTTAAATTCTTTGGTAACCATTCCCTATCAAATTGTTGAGTTTTACAAATACCCCATATAAACTGTAATTCGGTGACTGAATCTGGGAATACGCCATTTGGAAATGATTGTGAAATTGTACTTAAAAATATAATTTCCTTTAAATTTATCAAATATGATAAAGAGTCAATTGAAAATGGAATATCTATTCTATTTTCAAATGTTAATTTTTCCAATGAAATTGGAAGTACATTTGATTCCAATGCCAATTTATATTCAGTGCCAATAAATAAACTCTTTAAATTACTAGGTAATACATTTGCTTTAATTTCATGTGAAAATTTACTTGGTAATTTTAAATTAGTCAATGATTTAGGAAATGTATTACAATTTATTTTACCATTATATGTTGTACAATGTAAATCTAATTCTGTTAAATTTATTGCTGTTGGTACATCACTAGTAAACAGTGATATCAATTTCAATTTAATTGGTTCTAATTGAGTATTACTATTTGAAATCCCCAATTTTGTTAAATGTATACATTCAGTTGATATTTGGTTATATAATGATTTCAAGTTTTCAATTTTATTTTCTTTATCGCTTGATATTTTATTTAAACAATCATTACTAATGTAAAGTGTTTGAATGTATTGTTTATATTGATATTTTTTAAAACTATTTATATTTGATTCACTTATTGACATGTGCCCTGAATTTAAATTGAACATTCTAAGATAACTTTTTATAATTTTAAATATAACAATATTCCTCCAAATTTTAAAGAATAAAATTGAATTATCAATCATCATCATTTGTTGTTATTATTATTATTATGCTATATTATATTGTTATTGTTGTTGGGAACAATGCAATTATTATGCAGACACCCAAAAAAAAAAAAAAAAAAAATTGGATTGAAAAAATTCAATTAAAATTTTAATCAAACTTTTAAAAAATAAAATAAAATAAAAATTCTAGAATGTTTGAATTATCTTTGTACAAATGTGTGAAACAAGTATAGGTATATTATTTGTTATAAAACTATAATAATAATTATTATTATTATTATTATTATTATTTTTATTTTTATCTCATTGCATTAATAGATTCTCAAAATTTTCATAAAAAAAAAAATTTTTTTTTTTTTTTTTTTTTTTTTTTTTTTAATTTTTTTTTTTTTTTTTTGATTTGAAAATCACATTAAATTAAAATTTTTTATATTACAACTTTTTTTTTTTAATTTGTATTTGTATAGTATTAAATAGCGATAATAATGGATGTCAATAATTTAAAGTCAATGTTAGAAGAGACATCAGCTCTCAGTGATCATAAAACTAAAACTGAAAAATATAAATCCATTCTCCAACAACTTGTTGAACAGAAACAAATTGCACCTTTACAAACTTTTATTACACATTGTATGTTGTTGTAAACTTATCACATCCATTATTCACACATACGACCATATATTAACCCATCACTATTTGTACAATTTATATTAGTAACTGATGAATCAACACCATTAGTAATTTCACGTACAATTTTATTATCATTTACTAGTAGTCATAAAACATTACCAGAGGATATTCAAAAGACATTGGGTATATTTGTATTGGAACGTATTCAAAATAGAGTAGTTGCATTTGAAGAACAAGTATCTGAAATTCGTTATAATCTTGCAAAACTTTATGAACGTCAAGAAGATTGGAGAGAATCTGCAAGATGTCTCATTGCAATTCCATTGGATAGTAGTCAACGTGTTATTTTACCAGAATATAAAGTTAAAATCTACGTTAAAATTGCACGTCTCTTTTTAGAGGATGAAGAATCTGGTCAAGCTGAAACTTACATCAATAGAGCAAGTGATTCTCTTCATTTAGTTAAAAATACAAAATTAATTTTAGCACATAAAGTAAGTTGTAGAATAATGTTAAATAAGTAGTATTAGTGTATTGATAATATAGCCACCTCGTTATATTAATACCACATTATCATTAATTTTATTTTACATAGACATGTTTTGCAAGAATTATGGATTACAAAAGAATGTTTTTAAAAGCAAGTCTTAGATATTATGATTTATCGCAATGTTTACCAAAAGATAATGAAAGAATGCACGCATTATCATGTGCAATTGTTTGTGCAATTTTAGATAAAGCAGGTCCACAAAGATCACGTACATTGGCAACATTGTACAAAGATGAAAGAAGTCAACAACTTGCAACCTACACCTTTTTAGAGAAAATGTTTTTAGAAAGAATTTTAAAGAAAAATGAAGTTAAAAAGTTTGCAGAATCATTAAAACCACATCAAATGGCATTGCTTTCAGATGGTAATACCGTATTGGATAGAGCTGTAATTGAACATAATCTTTTATCTGCAAGTAAACTCTACAACAATATCACTTTTGATGAATTGGGTGCACTCTTGGAAATTCCTGCTGATAAAGCTGAAAAAGTTGCCTCAAAAATGGTTGTTGAAGAACGTTTAGTTGGTTCAATCGATCAAATTGAAAGACTTATTCAATTTGAAAATCAAGGGGATTCACTTTCTCAATGGGATAAAAAAATTGAAGGTCTCTGTCTTCACATGAATAATATCATTGAATCAATTTCAATTTATCCAGAATTTATTGTATAAATAATAATAATAATAATAATCAACCACTATTATAAAAATATATAAATAAAAAAAAGTGATATCGACTATCAAAATGAAACAATATTTCTTTTTTATTAATGGAAAGTTTATAGAAAAGATTTTTTTTATTAATTCTTATTCAAAAATTATATTAAGCACAAAATGAATAACAATTGTATTATGGAAAATATAGATGAGGTATGGTGATGAGTTTGCTGAAGAATGTCACAAACAATGAAAAGATTTTACGGTCAGGATTTGAAAAAAAAAAAGATATGATAAGAAACTTGGTATTTGAAAAAAGAATATGAAAAAAGATTAAGAAGAAAGAATAAAAGAAATTTTCACACTGTTGCCATCACAATGTAATAACAATGATATTCATCGCTTTAAAATTTTAATGATTAAATAAACTTGAAAAACAAAAGAAATTCCATAAAAAAAAAAAAGTCAAAAATTTTATTTTCTTCGTGATATTGGTTCTCAATGTCGACTATGACAAAATCATGATCTTTTGTGTTAATTCTAAAAAAAAAGAATGTTTTTTATTTTTTTAAATATTAAAATTTAATTTTTTTTTTTAATTATCGAAACATAGAAAAATAAATAAATAATCACTACAATGGCAACAAATAATTATAATTTAATCCACAGTAGTGAAAATAAAATTGAAAGAAAATCAACAACAATAATAGAAAATCAATTAAATAACAAATTAATAAAGGGAATACAAAAAAATAAATTTTTAATAGCATTTGATAAATATGTTTTTTCAAAAATTATAATATCAAGTTTGAAAATATAAAATTCAAGAATAACTTTAAGCCACATTCAATCAAATACATGTGTACAAATAAATATTAAAAAACATGCCCTATAGTCAAAAAAATAAATAAATTATTTAAATTAAATATATTTCCATACAAATTCAAAATAAAAAACGATAAAACGATTTTTTTTTTTTTTTTTATGAGAAAATTTAAAGTTTTTATTTTTCAAATATATAACAACCACCGATGGAGACAGATAATAATAACATAACAACAGCAACAACAGCAACAACAGCAACAACAGTGGTTGAAAAAAAGAAAAGAAATAAAAGTCAATTTGTATTTAAACAATATATAATTAATCATGAATTAGCAGCACAAAAAGTATCAACTGATAGTTTACTATTGGCAAGTTACACAAGTATTGCAAGATTTAAAAAATATAATTTATTGGCAGGAAATGAACAAACTAGGAACAATCAATTGAACCAATTGGTATTTGAACAACCTGATACACCATACAATTATCAACTTGGTAAAGATAATAATTATTTATTAAATTTCGATCAAGAATTATTAGATACAAATTTCAATAAAAATGATAATCATTGGCCAAAATATATTTTAGGTATGATATTCACTATAGTTGTATGTAAAATAAACAATATGTGCATACATACATCATATATTAACATCATCATCACTTTATTATTAGATATTGGAACAGGATGTAATATACTTAGTATTATGTTGGGACAAAGATTTGGTAATGGTACAATTATAAATTCAATTGATATCGAAGAATCGGCAATTGCAAATTCAAAATTAAATATTGAAACAATATATGGAGAGGGTAAATCAATTACAGATAATATTTATTTATTTCATACACCAATTCAAGATTTTAAACCTGATAATTTCATTGATATTATCGCTGAAGATGGAATAACAGTAACTGGAAAAAAACATGTACATGAAATTGAATTATCAAAAAATATAGAAACTAAATCTAAATTACAACAAGAAGGTAAAACCCATACACCAAACAACAACACCAACAACAAATATGATTTAATTATATGCGCACCACCATATTTCCCAACAGATGTTAAAAAGGATAAATTAGTAGATGCAATGCAACGTAATAGAAGAGTAGCAAGACATACACATACATTAACAATGGATGATTTAATGAAATCTGTTAAAAGATTAATTACCCCTGATCATGGTTTATTCACTACAATAGTATCAATTCCTGATCCTTCCGATGATTTAGAATTGGCTGCTACAAACCATGGTTTCGTTTGTTTGGAATTAGTTGATATAACTGACTCTCCATCAACTAAAATCGTTAGAAAAATGTATACTTTCCAATTACCAACAGTAAACAATCATAAAACTGCATTAAACAGTGATACCATCATTAGAAAATTCTCAATCTATGAAACTACAATTAAAGATTCAACAATTAAAAATCATAGAAAACATAGTAATCAATATAAACATATGTTGAATGATTTTTGTAACCATTTTTTAAAAGAAGATCATTCTGATAATAATAATAATAACAGCAGTAATACAAATTAATAAAAATTAAAAAATTGGTTTTATTTTTTTTAATTTTAAATAATAATATTTTTATTTGTGATTGGCAAATTGGTAATATATGTTTGTATTATAATAAATTGGGTGATAGTGCAAACCAACAGAATAATATTTAACTGCAGAATTCGAAGAAAGACGCGCTTTTTTTGAAATTAGATGGTTGTAAAATTTTTTTTTTTTTTTAATTTACAAAATCATATTATTTTTTTAAATTTTAATAATAATTATAAACTAATTTTTTTTCAAAACAAATAATTTAAATATAAAATCAAAGAGATCCAAAAATTCGATTAAAATTCTTATCAGAATGTCACAAGTATCATCCACACCAACTAAATCAACACCACCAATCAATGATCAACCACAACAACAAGAATTTGATGAAAATGATATTGGTTTATTAATTGCATTAAACCCATCATTAAGTAGTAATATAGAGATAAAAATCAAAATCAATGAATCAGTATGTATACATATTATACAAAATATTTAGTTGTGAGTGCCCATACTCACTATTATTATTAGATATCAATTGGTAGAAGTAAAAATTGTAATATAGTAATTTCAGATTTAATTATAAGTGGTAAACATTGTATTATAACAAGAGCTGATAAAGCTGTACCTTTAAATAATAGTAGCAACAGTAGAAAGAATAACAATAGCAATAATAATGGGTATGGATTACTATTAGTTCAAGATATGAGTACAAATGGAACATTTATAAATGGTAAATTAATTGGAAAAGGATTGTTTAGAGTAATGAAAACTGGTGATAAACTTTGTTTAGGTAAATCAACTAAAGAAGTTGATATTTCATTTTTATATAAAGCAAATAAAATCGTTGAAATTGGTTCAAATTATAATGGTGGTAATGGTGAAAGTTATATTTGGGAAAAACAAGATGTTAAAGATGATGTTTTAAAAGATTATGACTTTATAAAAGAATTGGGTTCCGGTAATTTCAGTGTTGTCTATGAAGGTATCAATAAAAATACTGGTAAAAGAGTTGCAATTAAACATTTAAATCTAACTAAATTATTCACCCAATCACCAAAATTCAAATCACAATTAAATAGAGAAATCGAAATACTTAAAATTGTAAATCATGAAAATGTAATTCAAATATTTGATATATTTTATACAAAAGATCAACAATTATTTTTTATATTGGAATTGTATGCATACTATCCCCTTTGGGAATATCTTTAGAAATTGATATGTAATAACATGGGTATCATAATACTAATAATGTAAATATTTTCACTACACAGAGCAAATGGAGGAGAATTATATAATAAAATTGGATATGATGAACCATTATTAAATGAAACTCAAACCAAATTTATATTTAAACAAATTTTAAATGCAGTTTATTATCTTCATTCAAAAGGTATAGCACATAGAGATTTAAAACCAGAGAATATATTGTTTGAAAGTTATGGTGATAATGATGATTTTTTAAAAATTAAAATTACAGATTTTGGATTGGCAAGATTCATACATGAAGGTCAATTAGCTCGTACACTTTGTGGCTCACCTTTATTTGTTGCACCAGAAGTAATTCGTTCACTTGGTAACAATAAATTAAATAGTAACAACATCACCAATAACAATGTATCACCAAGTAAAGATATTTTAAATCCTCAATCAACTGGATATGGAAAATCTTGTGATGCATGGTCTTTAGGTGCAATTTTATATATAATGTAATGTGTAGATTTTGTTTATCTATACGTGTGTTGTTAATTAATAATCGAAATATATAGCTAACCAAATTTACAGGTTAACAGGTAAACCACCATTTGATGATGAAGATGGAGAAGAATTATCAACTCCACAACTTTTTGAAAAAATCATTTCTGGTAATTATAGATTTCCCGAACATGTTTTATCATCAATTTCAAAGAATTCAGCAGATTTAGTAAAGAGATTATTGACAGTTGATCCAATTAAAAGGTATACAATTGAACAAGCATTATCACATCCATGGATTACAACAACTGATATCAATAACAGCAACAATAATATTAATAAACCAATATCACCAACTAAATTTATAACTACAACAACCATTACAACAACAACTACAACAACATTATCAAAACCATTAAAAAGACATTTATCAGGGGAATTACCACCATCACCTTTACCAACAACAGTTAATCATCATCCAATAGCTTTTAATAATAATAGCACAAGTTTTATTAGTAATTCATTATTAAATCAATTAGTTTTAACCGAAGAGCCAAACAAGAAAAGAAAAACATTTTATTCAAATAATTTACAATCTAAAGAAAATTTATTACTCGCTAATAACCAAATTTTAAAATCAAGTCAATAATAAATATTGCTTTAATCATTTATTTATAAATAATTGTTGAATGTTTGATAAATAATCAACACTCGCAAATAAACTATGTAAAAGAAATTAATATTTTATATCTAATTAAATAACGTTATAAATTTAAATTAAATTTTATTTTTTACTTTTTTTTTTGAATTTTTTTTATTTTTGAAAAAATTTCGACAAACCATAACTATACATAGCGATAAATGTGGTTTAATAGTAACAAAAATAGTAACAGAACCACATCTTTAATAATATATTAATAATATCTAATTGGTATTTTGATAATTGGTGATTAAATTTAAAAACAATAATTTCAAACTGAAAAAAATAACAACAATATCAATAATAATAGTAACACAATTAATCACCATCAGTAACACATTATAACGATCGGTCAAGATTTCCTAACAAAAAACAAGTTTTAAAAAGTTATTTAATTAGATGTAAACTTTTCGAACTTCAAAACAAACAACATAGAAAAATTGTTATAATGTTAATTAGTATGCCACAAAAACCTCCGTTAAAAACCTCCATTAAAAACATACAATTTGACAAAGATACATTCCGCAAATTGGAGTTTTTTTAGGGGGTATGCAATAAAAACCTCCAAAAAAATAAAATCGGAATTTTTTATTGGAGGTTTTTGAGGGGAGACAGGTATAAAAACCTCCGAAAAAATAAAATCGGAGGTTTTTGAGGGGAGACAGGTATGAAAACCTCCAAAAAAACAAAATCGGAGTTTTTTGTAGGAGGTTTTTGAGGGGAGACAGGCATAAAAACCTCCAAAAAAAATAAAATCGGAGTTTTTTTAGGGGAGACAGGTACGAAAACCTCCAAAAAAATAAAATTGGAGTTTTTTTGAGGGGAGACAGGCATAAAAACCTCCAAAAAAACAAAATCGGAGTTTTTTGTAGGAGGTTTTTAAGGGGAGACAGGCACAAAAACCTCCAAAAAAATAAAATCGGAGGTTTTTGTCGGAGGTTTTTGAGGGGAGACAGGCATAAAAACCTCCAAAAAAATAAAATCGGAGTTTTTTATTGGAGGTTTTTGAGGGGAGACAGGTATAAAAACCTCCGAAAAAATAAAATCGGAGTTTTTTATCGGAGGTTTTTGAGGGGAAACAGGTATAAAAACCTCCAAAAAAATAAAATTGGAGTTTTTTATCGGAGGTTTTTGAGGAGAGACAGGCATAAAAACCTCCGAAAAAATAAAATCGGAGTTTTTTATCAGAGGTTTTTGAGGGGAGACAGGCATAAAAACCTCCAAATAAACAAAATTGGAGTTTTTTGTCGGAGGTTTTTGTGTCGGAGGTTTTTGAGGGGAGACAGGTATAAAAACCTCCAAAAAAATAAAATCGGAGTTTTTTATCGGAGGTCAAGTTGAAATAATACACTTTCAACTAAAATACCCCAATGAGTGTCGAATGAAATAGGCATAGGTGAATAAGGAATATTTATGGTGTTTCTTATAAACAATCAAAATTGGTATTGGTATTTCATTTAAGGTACCTTTTAATTTCTTCCTTCTCTTCAATTAATTACAGTAATACTTCATCACTCTAATTTTGGAGTTTCTTTTGTTGTTGATGGGTTGTTTCCCATGTTATTGTTATCACTATTATTTTCAATTATTTTTATTATTATTATTATTATTATTATTGTTGTGCAAAAAAAAAAACTTATTTATTTGAAATTAAAAATAAATTTTCTTTTGATTGATTAGTGTAAATCCAAAAGTTTGTATTTGCAAAACCCAATTTCTCTTTAATGAATAATAATCTACCATAATCTATAATTCTTTTTGCTTTATATCCCAATTCTTCTTTTCTTTTAGTTGTAAATACATCTTGTTTATTAAATTCAATCTTTTCATTTTCTTTTTTATTCAATTTATCCATTTTATCTTGTTCTGATTGTTCTTCGTCATCTTCAATTTTATTTTCATCAATTGTTGCCCAACTACTAATTGAACAAATCAATTGAAACTCATTTGGTGTAATATTTAATTCATCCTTTAAAAATGATTGATCTGATATAAATAAAAAGTTAAATTAGTAACTGC
Source organism: Dictyostelium capitatum (assembly GCA_015252635.1). Taxonomy (NCBI): domain Eukaryota; phylum Evosea; class Eumycetozoa; order Dictyosteliales; family Dictyosteliaceae; genus Dictyostelium; species Dictyostelium capitatum. The sequence continues at coordinate 12,582 of JACAFY010012886.1, forward strand.
TATACATTATAGAATCACAATATAACAAATTGTTGCTATTACTTACTTGAATAAGTATTATAACTACAAATATGATGACAGCAAGTTGCAATACCAATTCCTTTAAAGTTTTCATTGATTTTTTGATTGTTATTGGTTAATAAATTATAAACTGAATCCAAAGTGAAATCGGTTGCACAACCACATAAATGTTTTGAAGTGATTACAAATGGTTTATTTTCCAATACTTGAAGTGTTGATAAATTTAAATGCCTAATATCAATTAATAAACGTTGAAAATGATGGCATGTTGATTCATTTTTGATTAATCTATCCACTTTTTTCAATGATCTAAATTTCATTCTATCAATTAAAATATGACCAGATTTCTTTTCATGTGATAAAAATATATGATTACTTAATTTACCTGATCCTGCTCCAAATTCTAAATATACATTGTTTTCATTATATAAATTATTTAATTCTAATAAATTTATAATTGATGATTCTTGTTGTATATGTTTTAAAGTTTGACTATGTAAATAATAGTAATGGTAGTAGTAATACAGTAGTGTTAGTACATAATTCATCATTATCAACAATAATAAATACAATTAATATTTCAAATGATTACTTACTCTGATTTAATTATTTTTTCAAATGATTTATGTGTTTTGTTTTCTAATGTTTGAATTTTACAATTATCATTTTCCATTAAATATTTGGCAAAGAATTGATCCAATTTATTTGCAATTGAATGTAGATCATCAATTGAAACTTGTGATAATATAATTGGTGGAATCGCTAATTTTTCATTACCAACAAGATCATTTAAATTTTCAGTATAGTATATTTCTTTTTTTGATTCTTCAATGTGTGAATCTTTTTGACCAACTTTTGAACTTGGACATGTTTTTAAATGTTGTTTTAAATTACTTTCATAAATTGAATGATTTGGATTTAATGGACATTGAATTCTTTTTCTTTCTTTTGGTAAATTTGTTTGATCAGATGTTGAATCAAATGTTGATGTTGAAAAAGTTGATGGTGGTGCATTTTCAATTGGTTTATGGTGATTACAAAAAGTTGAATCTTTTGCTCTTTTATATTTACAAAATTCAGCTCTATGTTTTCTTTTATTTAATATCCAAAATATACAATCATTGTGTGATTCAATATCCTCTTGTGTTGGTTTCTCTTTTAATGGAATTGAATGATCAATCTTTTGTTTTTTCTTTTTTTCTTTTTTATTTGTTGATTTAAATGGTGATGAATCTGTTATATTGGTTCTTTTTTTATCTTCTGCTAATGTTATTGTTTGATTATTTTCATCATTTTCCATTTTTTAATATAAATTTAATTTGTGATAGAAAATCCCAAAAATTATCGTTTTTTAAAAAAAATTAAAAATAATTTTTAAAAAAAAATTAAAAAAAAAAACAATTTCATTTTTGAAAAAAACGAAAATTATCCTTTTTGAAATTATCTGATACCAACAACAATGACAACCATTATAGATAATAATAATCCAAATAATATTGGTAATTCATTGGAATCATATGGTATTGAAGATTGGTTAATATCAAATTTAAAAGAGATATCAGTTGTTAATTTATTTCCAGTTCAACAGGAGATTGTACCATTTATAACAAGAACAGAAGGACATGATGTTTGTGTCTGTGCACCAACTGGTAGTGGTAAAACATTAGCATATGCAATTCCATTGGTCCAAAAAATAGTTAAAAGAATAGTTAGAAGAGTTAGAGTTGCTGTAATTGTACCAACTCATGATTTGGTAACACAAGTCGAAAAAACATTTCAATCGATAATACGTGGAACTGATTTGGTAGTATTATCACTTGGTGTTAAACCATTTCATGTTGAACAAAAATTATTAATTAAAAATCATTCATATGGTCAACATGCATTATATGAAAGTTTAGTTGATATCATTGTTTCAACTCCTGGTAGAATAGTTGATCATATTAATGAAACATTTGGTTTCACTTTGAAATATTTAAATTATCTTGTAATTGATGAAGCTGATAGATTATTAAGACAAAGTTTTCAAGATTGGTTAGAAATTGTAATTGATTCTTCAAACCAACATTCAAACGATATCGTCGATGATCATGAACAGACTGATCAATTAATTAAACAAAATAATAAAGGGTATGTGTAATTATAATTATTGATAATAATATTAATATGTAAATAGAATTAATCTAACACATTGCTTTTATTAATACTACATAGTGACATTGAATTAGTTGAAAAATCAATATCATTAAAAGATAATAATCAACAAAATCATTTATGTTGGAGTGAATTTAAATTGGTTAAATTATTATTATCAGCAACCATGACATATAATCCATCAAAAATATCATTATTACAATTGAATGCACCATTGTTCTTTTCAACAAGTAAAACCAAAGAAATTAAATATAGTATGCCATCAACATTGAAAGAATGTTATGTTATTTCAAATGCAGATCAAAAACCATTGGTATTATTAAATATAATTTACGAAACATTAAAAAATAATAATGATACAACCAATAGAAAGAAAATAATTTGTTTTACAAAATCCGTTGATATAACTCATAGATTAAATACATTATTGAAATTAATTGGTCAAGTTGATCAATTAAAATTTACATGTGAAGAATATTCATCTGCATTATCAACTTCTGAAAGATCAGATTTATTATCTAAATTTAAATTAAATCAAATTGATATGTATGTATATATTGTATATAAATCATATAAACATAAATAAATATTATTACTAATGTATAAATATATATATATATATATCCATAGATTAATTTGTAGTGATATTATGAGTAGAGGTATGGATATTTCTGATATTGATGTTGTAATTAATTATAATGCACCGCCAAATATAACATTGTATGTACATAGAGTTGGTAGAACGGCACGTGCAGGTAAAGATGGTTTTTCATATACAATCGTTGATAAACAAGAAATTAAATATTTCATTTCAATGATGAAAAAAACAGAAAGATCTCAAACATTACATTGTTTAAAATGGAAACCTACAACTTATTCAAAGTTTGAATCAAATTATAAATTGGCTTTAAATCAAATGAGATTAATTTATTCAAAAAGAAAATTTAATGATAATCAACAACAAGAAGATATTCAACAAGATGAAGAAAATCAACATGATGAAAATGAAATTCAACAAGAAGAAAATACAATTAAATTAAAACAAAGTCTATTAGAGATTTCAAAAAAGAAAGCGAAAATAAATTTTAATATTTAAAAATTGAAACTCTATAACGCAAAATGATACCAGGAGTTTACCCAATAAAATTTTTTTTACGACAATAACGTTTTTTTATCCTTTCGTACAAAATTCTCTAAAATTAATAAAAATAAAAATGAAAAAAATGATATAAAAAAAAAAAAAAACAACATTTTTTTGAAAAACACAATTTTTAATAGATACACAGTAATTATAATATAAAACAGAATTCATTTTTTAATAGTAAAAGAAACAACAATAACAAAAGCGATCAAAAACAACAACAAAACATATTAATATGGTAACAACTCCCACTGCGGCGGTGCCACCTCAGTCAGTTAGTAATACACCTCAAATTGGTTTACCAACAACTACCACTAGTAATAGTACCACCAATACAACTACTACAACAACTACTACATCGTCTTCAAGTAGCAATAATAATAGTCGTAGATATAAAAACAACAATAACAATAACAACAACAACAGCAGTAATAACAATAACAAAAATTCATCATCAGACGATACAGGTGAAGTTATTTTATATACTCCTGCAGATATTTCAGCATCATTAAGATCTGAAAAATTACAACAACAACAAATTCAACAACAACTACCAACCCAAGAACAAACTCAATCTTTAAATTGGCAACAAGAGTTGTATAAATTAAATCCAAAATCAACAGCATTCGTACCAAAACCACCACAACAAAACACAAATGTAAATAATAATAATAATAACAATAATAATCAAACTCAACCTCAACAAAGACAAAGACAACCAAGAGAGAGAAAACCACAACAACCAAAAGATAACAATAATACTATCAACACTGGAGGTAATAGACAACCACCACAACAACCACAACAACAACAATCTCAACAACAACCTCAACAACCACCAAGAGATAATAGACAAAATAAAAAAGATAATAATAAACCACAAGTAAAGAGAGAAAACAATAATAATAATGACAGTAATAAAGAGGATAATACATTATTAAATAAATTTGCTAAAGTTAGAATTAAGGAAAGTTTAGCAAAAGCAAATAATCAAACTAGTACCACAACTACTACAACCACTAAGAATAATAATGGATCAAAGAAAACAAAATTTATATTTAATGAAAATGATGAAAAGAATTCAGAATACACACCATTGGCAATTCAAATGATATCAAAGATTCAAGATAATGTTTATGAGTGTATGGTTTGTTTTGAAAATGTTGGAAAGAATGCCACTATATGGAGTTGTACTCAATGTTTTACAATGTTTCATATGAGTTGTGTTAAAACATGGTCATCAAAATCAATGACAACCGAAGGTCTATGGAAATGTCCAGGTTGTCGTCACAGTCACTCTGTTAAACCTGGTAATTCAACTTGTTTCTGTGGTAAAGTTAAAGATCCTCTCTACAATCCATTCCATTTAGCACATTCATGCGGTGAAGTTTGTGGTAAATTACGTGCAAAATCAAATTGTCCACATTCTTGTACAATGCTTTGTCATCCTGGTCCCTGTTTAAATTGTTCATCACTTGGCGATGTTAAAGATTGTTACTGTGGTGCCACTAAATACAGATTACTATGTGGCGAAGTTGATAAAGGTAAAGCATGTGAAGGTGTTTGTAATAAACCATTGGGTTGTGGTAATCATAAATGTCAACAACAGTGTCATAGTGGTCCTTGTACTCCTTGTAAAGTATTGGAAACTCAAAAATGTTATTGCGGAAAACATATTGATAACAGTAAAGCATGTGGTTCTGGTTCATTGGATGAATCACGGGAACAAGATGATCCAAGATACTATGGTTGTGCTGAAAAATGTAATCGTACATTGAATTGTGGTAATCATCAATGTCAAAAACAATGTCACAAAGGGGAATGTGAACCATGTTTATTGGTTCCATCATTGGTAACAAGATGTTCATGCACTCAAACATCATTGGCGGATTTGGGTGTTGTTAGAACTTCTTGTCTCGATCCAATTCCAGTATGTAAAAAAGTATGCTCCAATTTACTCGCATGTAAACAACATTCATGTGCAGATAAATGTCATGTTGGTCCATGTGGATCATGTAAAGTAAAAGTTAGATCAACATGTCGTTGCGGTAAAACAACTGAAAACCGTCAATGTGGTGTAGTCCTTCAAAATATGTCATCGACTAGTGCAGCAGCATTCACTTGTGGAAATGTTTGTAAAACACTTCGTTCTTGTAAACGTCATGAATGTGGTATAAAATGTTGTCCTTCTTCATCGGTTAGTGATGAAGCAGGTAATCATGTTTGTACATTGATTTGTGGTAAACAAATGAAATGTGGTGTTCATAAATGTCAACAACTTTGCCACAGTGGTAAATGTTACAATTGTTACATTAATTCATATGATGATCTTGCATGTCCATGTGGTAAAACTGTTATTCAACCTCCAGTTCCATGTGGTACAAAACCACCAATTTGCAATCATCCTTGCACAATTAAACGTGATTGTGGTCATACCAATGAAGTTTGGGAACATAAATGTCATAGTGGTCCTTGTCCTCCTTGTTTGTTCATGGTTGATAAAATTTGTGCTGGTGGGCATCAAATTCAAAAAAGTGTTAAATGTAGTACCGTTGATGCTTCTTGTGGCAGAGTTTGTGGTAAAGTTTTATCTTGTTTAATCCATACATGTCCAAAAATTTGTCATTCTGGTCCTTGTTTAACTGGTAATAGTGGTAATATTAATGTTGCTAGTATCACTAAAGTACAACCATTATTAAGTGCAAATTTAATAATTTCAAATCAAAACCAAAAACAATTTAAACCACAAACATCTATTGGTTCAACAAGTCAAACTACCACAACCACTACAACTACAACCACTACAACCACTTCACCAACAGTTTCATCACCAACACTAACACCATCATCACCATCATCAGAACATAGCCATTCACATGATTGTGATCATCATCATGAAGAAGATAATGAAGGTCATCATCATAATGAAGATCATCATCATGATAGTAGTGATGAAGAAAAACAAGAACAACAGGAAGAAGACGATCTATTCAATAGTTTAATGGGTAATTTGACATGTGGTTATCTTTGCGGTATTCAATTGAAAACTTGTGAACATACTTGTCAATCAGCTTGTCATCCAGGTGAACCATGTCCAACCAATGTTGCATGTAAACAAAAAGTTAGAATCTATTGTCCATGCAAGAGAAGATCTGTTGAAACATTATGTGCAGGTAAATTAGATGATTCAAGACAATTGGAATGTGATGAAGTTTGTGAAAAAGAAGAAAGAGAAAAACAATTAAAAGAAGCATTCTATGGTACAGATTCACCAACTACCACCTCTACTACCACCACAACCGCTACCATTCCAACTTCAACATTTTCGGTATTGGATCCAAACTCTACAGATTATTCACCAAATAAATTACAAATGGAACCATTACAATTGATTGCAAAAGCATCACCAAGAATCATAAGAAAGATTGAATCCATTTATGAAGATTTTATCAATTCAAGTCTATTGAAACAAACTGTCAAATATTCAGATTCAATTCAATGTTTTATTTTGGTTCAAATGGCTAAATTTTATCAAATGAAATACAGAGAAAAGAAATCTTCAAACTATATTGAATTTTTCAAAAAATCATCTTATCAAATTCCTTCACCAAGACTAAGTGAAACTATTCATAATAACAGTAATAATAGTGGAATTAGTAACACTGGTGGTTCAAATAATAATAACAGTAATAATAATAATAATAATAATAATAATAATAACAGTAACAACAATAATAATGGCGGTGGATTATCATTTTCAATTAATAATGGTCAAAGTTATGCAGCAATTTCACTTTCACCATCAGCTGTAATTCAACAACAAATTCAACAAGCACAAGCAGAGTTGGATAATCAAAATCCAGCATTGATTTTTAGAAATTTAGATCCAACCGTTAAAACTGAACATCTTACAAATTTATTACAAGAATTTGAAGGTAGATACAAATTGATGTGGGTCGATGATTCAAATTGTTTGGCAATTTTTGGTGATTCAATTAGTTTTGGAACAGCGTCCCAAATTAAAACAATTTTCAATTATGAAGTTTATCAAGATGATGCTTCAATGGTTGATGCTTCTTCATCAACAACCCCATTATCTTCGTTATCCTCCTCTATAACATCTTCACCATTATCCTCTTTATTATCTTCACCACAACAACCAACCACAACAACATCAACTTCATCAATTGTTTCAAATACTCCAAAAAATAATCAATTCTATAGAGCATCTCAACAAGTTAATAAATTTTCATTTTTAGATGGTCCTCCTCCAACAACAACCACTAAACAACAAACATCAGCACCAGTTTCATATAGTTCAAATAATAATGTAAATAGAATGTTGAGAAAATCATCAAATGAAGATGAAGTAGCAGATGATTGGGAAAATATTCAATAATCCAAAAACATATTGATTAATAATCACAACAACAACAATTGGATTATTAAAATCAATAAAAAAAAAAAATATCTATTTACCACACATATATGTATTTGATTATTTATTGTGTATATTATACTAATTTATCTTTACACCATGGTCATGATTTACAAGCAACTCTAAAAAATGCAAACAACGAAACAGTTTCTCTCTCTATGTTTCTCTGAAAAAATTTCAAAATATATCGCGAGAAACCAATAAACTTTTTTTTTTTTTATTTATTTTTTTTTAAATTGAAAAATATGAAAAATAATTTTCATTTTACCCGCAAACAAAAAACAAATAATAATAATACTAAAAATAATAAAAATATAATATAACAAACACACAATAAAAAGAGTAGATAATATGTCATTTTCATATCCATTAGATAAATCTGATTTCCAATTGATTGAACCATACACATATATTTGTGAATCATCTGGCAAAGGATTTAGAAATTCATTGATAAAATCATTTGACCAATGGTTAAAAGTTGGTGACGAAAAAGTGAATGATATTGGTCATGTAATTCAAGGTTTACATGGTGCAAGTTTATTGTTTGTATCATTTATACCCGTATACATTCACACTCTAAATGTTTTAATATTTATTAAAACAACACAAGTAATTTTAACTAACCAAAATAGTTTTAACCTACCCCTCATTAATAGAATTGATGATATTGAAGATAATTCAAAATTAAGAAGGGGTAAACCAGTTGCACATTCAATTTATGGTATACCACAAACTATAAATTCAGCAAATTTTGTTTATTTCTTAATGTTTGATCAATGTAATAAATTGGGTAGCTCGTTGGCGACATCTATATTCATAGAGGAAGTAATTAGATTACATAGAGGTCAAGGTTATGATATACTTTGGAGAGATACAAATACTTGTCCAACTGAACAAGAATATATGAAAATGGTAAATGAAAAAACTGGTGGTCTATTTAGATTAGGTTTAAGATTACTTCAAGCATTTAGTGAAAATAAAACAAATTATATTGATTTGGTTGAAGATTTGGGAATGTATTATCAAATTAGAGATGATTTAATAAATTTAGCTTCTGTTGATGTATGTATATTAATTTAATTTATGTATATATATGATGATCATTAGTAATCACAGGTTATTAATCATTATTATTATAGTACCAACAAAATAAAAGTTTTTGTGAAGATATTTCTGAAGGAAAGTTTTCATTCCCAATAATACATGCTATAAATGCTGATATTACCGATAATAGATTATTAAGAATTTTAAAACAAAAAACAGAAGATCTTTCAATTAAACAACATGCATTAGAATATATTAAATCAAAAGGTTCCCTAGAATACACTGAAAAAGTTTTATCTGTTTTAAAAGATAAAATCATAAAACAAATAAACGATTTGGGTGGTAATTCAATTTTGATGAAATTAATGGATCATTTAGAAAATTCCCAAATTTAAAAATAATATAATAATTTAAAAAGTGTGATATAAATAAAAAAAAAAAAAAAAAAAAAATTAAAAAAAGAAAAAAAAAAAAAAAAAAAATATATTTAAAAAAAATTTAAATTAAAATTAAAATTAAAAAAAAAAAAAAAAATAATTTAAATAAAAA
>JACAFY010012897.1:0-21907 GCA_015252635.1 Dictyostelium capitatum
TTTTTTTTTTATATATAAATTTTTTTATATATTTATATTTAATAAAATATAAATAAAAAATAAAAAATTTTTTTTTTTTTTTTTTTTTTTATTATATATATTATAAAATTTAAAAATGTCAAAAAAGTCACAAATCTCACCAGTATTAGAGAATATTGTAACATCATTGTTACAATCATTATCAGATTCGGATGAAACAGTTAAAACTACAGTTGTAAATAGTTTATATGAAATTGGATTTAGACAACCAAATTATGTATTACAAGTTGCATGTGAATATATTACAAAGAATCAAAAAACAGATCAAACACATCGTGTTAAAATTTTAAATTCAATTTTACAAATATTGGAACAAACTCGTAATCAATTGACAGAACCATTATCATTAGCATTGATTTCAATGTCAATTTCAGAGATGACACGTGATAAAGAAGTTGTACCTGAATGGCAACAAGTTGCATCATCTCTATTGGTTTCACTTGGTCTTAGATTCCCAAGTCAAATTATGGATGAATTATTAAAACGTTTTGAACCTGGTTCATTACCACATTATTTCATTATGAAAACATTGGGTGATTTCATTGGTTCAAATCGTAAGTGTATATTTATAAAACAAACAAACAAACAAACACATATCGATTATAGTTAACTAACTAGATAGTTGATATATTCGAATTTAGCAATGCCAACTGTACCAAAAATTCGTGAAATTTTATCAAGAGTATTACCAATTTTAGGTACAATTAAACATGATAATTTTAAATGGGTATTTGCAGCAGCATTGGGTCATTTTGCAGATGCAATTGTTCAATACGTTGCAAATATTGATGCAGCACCAGATAAATCATTAACATTGTTTAGTTTTTCAGCAGAGTTTTATCCAGCATTGGAATTAATGTTTTCAAAATGGTTAGGTACAAATCATGAAAAAGTTAGATTAGTTACAATTGAAGCAGTTGGTTCAATTTGTTCAATTCTTTCAATTGAACAATTAGAATCTCAAATTCAAAAATTAGTAGTTGGTGTTTTAGCAATGTTAAAAAAAGAAAAAGATTTATTACCAGTTACTCATGTATGTAGTAGTATTAAAACAAACAAACAAACAAACAAACAAACAAACAAACAAACACGCAATAATACTTTACCACATGTAATACTAATACCACTTATTATTATTATTATTATTATTATTATTATTATTATTATTATTATTATTATTATTATTATTATTTTAGTCGTTATGTTGTATATTAGAAGTTTGTGTTAAAAATGATTTAAAATTACAGGTTAATGAATTATTAATACCAATTATGCAAACATTACATCCATTAATTTGTATTGTACCAGATTATAGTAATCCAGCAAGTACTAAAACATATAATGAAGTATTAAGATGTTTTGAAGTTATTGGACGTGGTTATTCAGATGTATTGATTTCATTTTTAAATCAACGTCTTGAAAATAGAGATCTCAAAAATAGAGCAGGATCATTATCAATTATTCGTCATATTGTAACTAGATTAGATCCAGAATTATCATTAGATAAAAAACCATTGATCCTATCAGCAATTAAACCATTAATTCAAACTGAACCATCAACATTTATTAAAAAATATTTAGCACAAATTATAATAGCAATGGCACCATATGGATATCTACATATGGAAGGTGGTTTAACTTGTTTAGAATTCATTGTTAAAGGTAGTAGTTGGTATCAAGATTCTGAAATTGGTAAACCTTCAGCAGCAGTTCCTGTAAAGAAAGATATTTCCGATACATATGTATCAGAAAATGAATTACGTTCAATTTGTGATAATATTTTAAATTTAATTACCACAACAATGCCAGATATGGAAAGTGTATTATGGCCATATTTGTTTGAATTTTTATTATCAGAACAATATACCGCATCAATTCCAATTGTTACAAAATGTTTAACTGCAATTGCCATTTCAAAGAAATCAGTTGATTCCGATGATTATTACATTGATTTCGATAAGGAAGTAAATTTACCAAAACCAACACAAATTATATCAAGATTTTTCGTATTGTTAACAGCACCATTACGTCGTAGTCAATTGGGTATTAGAATATTAGAAACAATGAAATCAATTGGACCAATATTACATCCATCAATTTGTGATATGTGGGATGTTACATTACCAAAATTAATTAGTTACCTTGAAGATCACACAGATCCAGAAACATGGAATAAAAATCAATGGGAAGAATTAGTACTTCGTTTACTAAGTGAAACAATTAAAAATGCAGCAGATGATGAATGGACAGTAACACTCGGTAATTCAATGAGTGAACAAATTGATCATTATAAACGTGATCCAATTCTTAAACGTTCACTTTATAAACAAATGGGTTTAATAATGCAAAAATGTTCACATAAAGAATTTGTTAAAAGTAAAATCGAAGTTATGTTCACTTCAGTTGATTACACAAATCAATTGGAAAATGAAGGTTGTGCAATTGGTTTAGGTTATTGTGGTGCATCACATTTTGATTTGGTTTTGGAAAAATTAAATTGGTTCATTAAGAATTCAATGGTTAAAAAGAGTGGTTTCTTTGGTAAAAAAGGTCCAAAAGGTATTAAAAATTGTATTTTACTTTCATTGGGTTATACAGCAACTTATGCTCAAAGTGCATTATTTTCATCACGTGTTGAAGTTCATGTTTTCACACCAATTAAACCATCAATCTTGGTTTTGAAAAAGATACCAAAGAAATTATCAGCAATTAAAATGATTGATTTAATTGGTAAAGCATTACATCCATCAAAAGTACCAACATTTACATTTAAACAAAGAGATGAATTATTGAAATTATTAATTTCATATATGGGTCCACCATCAGCACCACAATCAATTAATAATCAAGTTAAAATTGATTCTGTTAATGCATGTTCAACATTATTAAATTTAGAACCAATGGTTTCATTAGAAAATGAAATTCAATTAGTTGGATTGGTATTATCATTTTTTTCACAACAAGTTTCACCAGTAAATTCAACAAACGTAGATTCTGATGAATATAAAGAAGTTTCACAATTAATTATATCAGTTAATAATTTGTTATCAACTATATTATATAATCAAACTACAATTTCATGTTTAAATAGATTAATTACATATTTGGATCCATTATCACGTTCAAAAGATGCACATATTCGTGAACGTTCATTATTTTGCATATTATATTTGGTAAAGAAATTCATTGAATATTCAACAGATTCCGATGAAATGCCAACAGATAAATTATTTGATTCAATTGGTACAACATTATCAATTTTAATACCACGTTGTACAGATCCAGAAATAAATATTAGAAAATATTCAGTTGAATCAATTCAATTATTATTATACATTGGATTCATGTTAAAACATGCAACACCTGAAAATCGTAGAATTAAACCATCTGAAATACTTCATCCATTAACATCAATTCGTGACTCAATTACAACAACTGAAGTAAATGAACAATTTTCATTAGTATTTGAAATATCAGTAATCATTTCAAAAATGATTTCCTTAGATGAAATTCCAAAATTCCTTGAAGGTTCAATTCGTGGTTTATTAGATTTACAAGCATTTTCAACAAATGGTTCATGTATTATGATTAATGGTTTAATTAAAACTAGAGGTCAAGAATTAATTGATCATGTACCAACATTGGTAAAAGGTTTATTAACTGCAATGGAATCAATTCAATCTGAAACAACAATGAATGGTACATTGGTTTCATTAAGAAGTTTAGCAACTCATCATTTAGTACCTGTACTAACTGTATTATTAGAATATCCAATGCCACATTCAGTTCATGTAATTAAATCATTACAAATAATTGGTAAAGATAAAAATTTAATTTCACCGACATTAATTCATTTAATGGATTTGTTAAATAATAAACCAGTTTACGATGAAAAACCAGATCCAAAGAATAAAAATAAAATTGTACCACAACCATTTCAAATTGCTCTTGCTGCCACTTGTAGTTTAGGTGAAATATTCCAATTGACTGAAATTGAAGAAATTGTAAAATACTTTTATCATCAATTATTTTCAACATTGGTATTACGTGCTGGTACTTGTAATAATTCATTACCATGTGTAATTGAAACAACACCAACTACTGCAGCAACTGCAGCAGCTACACCAACTAAAGGTAAACCAACATCAACATCTGTATCAATTATACCATCAACTCAAATGTTGGCAACATTTAAACAATTTTTCAAATGTACAGGTGAAGATGAATCAATATTACAAGTAATTGAAGGACAAGGTAGTTTTTCATTATTGGATTCACCATCATATCATCAAGGTGTAATTGAAATTACAAGTTTAGTTGCATCAAATCATCCAGATTTAATTAAAGGTATTTTTGAATATTTACTTCCTTATCAACGTTCAAATCATTTAGAACATCGTATTGTTACAATTGCAGTTACAACAGAGTTAATTAATCATTCAAAAGATCGTGAAATAATTCAACGTTTAATTAATACATTATTAAATTCATTGGTTGATCCATTAGTTAAATTAATTTCATTAAAAGGTTTATCAAATGTTGTATCTGCTGGTATTGAACAAACTAATCGTTATGCACCAACTGTAATTGATGCATTATCAACATCAATTGATGATCAAGATGAAACAATGGCAATGGAATGTATGTTAGGTCTTTCAAAAATATTTGAAGTTGCTGATGAAGGTCGTGTTGCACCAATTCTCGTTAACATTTGTAATCGTATTCGTCCAGCATTTGAAAAGCCAAATGATTCAATTCGTGCTGCATCATTTCAATTATTTGGTTCACTTTGGAGATTTGGTTCAGGTTCTGCTTGTGATCCATTCTATGAACAAATTCATAGTTCATTACCATCATTAATTATGCATTTAAATGATGATGTACCATTGGTTAAAGTTGCTTGTAAAAAAACATTATTCCAATTATCAACTTTAATGAGAAGTCAAGAAGTTTTAGATTATTTCAATCAAAAACATAAAGGGTTCTCTTCAGATTCTGATACTCCAAACTATGAAGAATTCTTATTGGATTTCTCAAAATTACTCATTACAAATTATCCAGAACGTGTAAATTACTTTGTAATGACCTCAATTGAATTCTTTAAATCAAATTGGGTAAATTTACGTGGTAATGCTGCTACTTTTATTGGTTTCATATTGGGTAATCTTACTGAAGATAAAAGAATTCAAACAAATATCAATTCAACTATCCTTACAAAAACTTTAATCACTTTATTAGCTGAAAAATCACCACAAGTTAGAAAGAAAGCTGCTGAATCTTTAGGTTTATTACATCATTATTAAAATAATCAAAAAAAAAACAAAAACAAAAACAAAAACAAAAACAAAAACAAAAACAAAAACAAAAACAAAAACAAAAACAAAAACAAAAACAAAAACAAAAACAAAATACAATCAATCATTATATTAGTAATATCAATACACAATAAATTAATTATTAAAAAAAAAAAATCAAATTAAATAAAACAAAGTAATATTAAGTATAAAATTTATTATCACTTTTGAAATCTTTTTTTATATTATTAATCATAATTGAATTTGTTATTGGTGTAGTTGTTGAAGTTGGTGGAGGTGGTATTAAAAATATATTGTTATCTTTGTTGTTATTATCGTTGATATTTACTGTTTCGATTTGAATTGAATTTGTTGTATTTGGTAAATCATTAACCTCAATTTGAGTATGATTTGGTTGTGGTTGTTGTTGTTGTTGTGGTAGTGGTGGTGGTCGAAACGATCCTTGTAGTTTTGGGTGAATTATATGAGGTGGTGGGGAAGAGGAGGAAGAAGAAGATTGTTGTTGTTGTTGTTGTTTTAATTTTTGTTGTTTCTTTTTAAATAATGATAATGATTTTCTAGAATTTTTTTCTTTTTGTTTATGTTGTTTCCATTTTGATTCAGAAGAACCATATCTATTCGCAACTATTTTATATTTTTTACTTGTGTCTAATGGTTCAAATAATTCACCATTTTTAGTTAGAGGTACAACTTGATCATCTTGATCCAACAATACTGAATAAACACCAAATGTTTGATGAAAATTAACACCTTCAGCATTTATCCATGTATCTTTACCATTAAATCCTAATCTAATCTTTGTCATTGGTTCTCTCATTTCATTATCTTTACCATTTCTTTCATTACCATCGTCACCACTTTCAAATAGTATACAACAACAGAATCCTACAATCTGAAAAAATCTTTTAATTGAATTTAAAATACCATTATTATTTAAATTTTTATTGTTCATTATATAATTGGTGAATAGTACATTATTTATTAATTATTTATTATTAATTATTATTGTTATTATTTTTTTTTTTAGGGTAGATTATATGGCACAAGTGTTGTTTTTTTTAATTTTTTTTTTAAAATTTTGAAAATTTAAAAAAAAAATTAAAAAAATTCAACTTTTCGCTTTGATTTTTCTATTCATTTAGGTTTTTTTTGTCATAAAAATATAAGTTTTGTGTTTTATACTCAAATAGTAATTTTATATATTATAAATCAAAGTTGTTTTTTTTACGAAATATATAAACATTGTACTATATATATATAATAATAATAAATAAACTATATGTTATAAAATAAACATACATACACACAAATAAACACATAGAAAAAAAATAATTGTATATATATAAAATGAAAGATTATTCATTTATTAGAAATTGGATATCTTTCCATTTAATGGGAAATATAAATAATTTTTCATATTGTGTAGTAAATGCAGCAGGTCAAGATCTTTCAACAATCTTTAATAATCAAAAGAATATTGCATTGATTTTATGGGCAAATATTGCATTTGGTTTAGTTTCAAGATGTATGTATATTAGTCATATGACATAATACCACTACAATATGCTAGATTCTATACTAATAACTACAATAACAACAGTAATAAATACATTTGTAATTGAAAAAGTAAATCCAAAATTTAAAATATCAGCAAATTGTTTATTTATGATAATTGGGTTAGTTGGGGTAGCATTTGCAGTTCAATTTAAAATAGGATTTGCATTTTGTATTGCAAGTATTGCATTTGTTGGTATTGCATCATCATTTGGTGAAAGTGTAATATTATCATATATGAAGAAATTTCCATCAGAATTAGTAAATGGATGGTCAAGTGGTACTGGTGTTGCGGGTGTATCAGGTTCATTATTTTATATTGCAATGGTAGCAGCAAACTTAGATAAACAAACCATATTCTATATAATGTTACCATTGGTTGGTATTTATTTCTTGTTATTCTTTTTTGGTTTAAAAGTACCAAGAGATGGTGATCATAAAAACAACAATTCAAGTAACAGTATAATAGGATCAAATGATAACGAAAATAATACATCAATTACAGAGAAGCAGTCATTGGTTAAAAAAGATCAATTAATTGAAGATATTGACCATGAACAATGTGCACAACCACCAGCAAATGAAACATCAAAACAAAGATATATACGTTGTGCTAAATTAGTTTGGTTTAATGCAGTAAACTTAAGTTTAGTTTATTTCTTTGAATATGTTGCATCAGTTGGTGGTGCTGATTTGGCCATTGTAGGTGACTCTAAAAATGCAAGTTTCTTCATTAGAAACGCTTTTTCAATCTTTAGTTTTTGTTATCAATTGGGTGTTTTGATTTCACGTTCATCATTGCAAATTGTAAAAATTAAACGTGTTGAAGTGTTAACTGTACTTCAAGCTGCAAACATGGTATTTTGGATCATTCAAGCAAGATATAAAATGATTGAAAATGTTTGGATTCTATTTGTCCTAATGATTTATTGTGGTTTATTGGGTGGTGCTTCTTATGTAAATTGTTTCTATTTAATCCTTCATGATAAGAAAATACCTGATCAAGATAGAGAACTTTGTGTTAATTATGCTGCATTACTTGTTACTTTGGGTATTACTTTGGCTGCTTGTTTCATTTTAGTTGCTGATCATACTTTCTTATTAGATCAAGTAAATCAAAAAACTGGTTAAACTATAATAATAATATTTTTTTCGATAGATTATTAATAAAAAAAAAAAAAAAAAAAAAAAAAAAAATAAAAAAAAATTAATTTTAAAAAAAAAAAAAAAAAAAATAAAAAAAAATAAAAATAAACCGCGATTGACATAATTAATTAATTAAACGAATTTTACTATAGTCATGTCATAACAAGTGTTTATCGATTTTTCAATATTTTGATGTATCATTAATTGGTATGTTGTTTATTGTGGATGAATTGTGTACATGTGAGGTCTATATAGAAAAGTTAAAAAAATAAGATATCATTTCAGTTTAATTTCAATGTTTCCTGTGTGTTGTTGCTATATTGCCATAGTAATAATACTTCTACTAGCACTACTGCTAGTACTATGTATATAAAATTTAATAACAGGTTATAATTTTATTAATTTTTTCAAATATAATAATAACACAGTGTGGATGTTATTTTATTTATTGTGGAGTAATTTGTCTGCATTGTTTACAGCATTCACCTTTTGGAGTATATGGATAAACTATATAGTCATTTTGAATAATTGGAATTAAAATAGAAATTAGAAAATAAACTCCAGAGTGTGATATTAAAAAATAAAAAATAAAAATACATACAACCATTATCTTGATCACAACTAATTTGTGTACAGAAAATATTTCTACAATCACGAACACAAGTTTTACAACAACCACCATATGGACCTTGTGGATCATTACTTAAAATATAACCATCTGAACAATGTGAGATATTTGGACAATCTAAAAAATACTTTTATATTAGCACACAAACAATGTAGTTAAATATAATAATGTAAATACTATCATTAGTATAATAATACATACCAACATTATCACAATCATTTCCATTATTTCTTCTACAAATTGTTTTACAACAATCAGATGGGAAACGTTTATCAGCATGATATCCTTGGGAACAATTTGGTTCATCATCACAGAATAATGTACATGAAACACAACGTGGACAACAATCATTTTCACGTTTAAATGGAAGGAAACCTTCTGAACATTTAATAAATGGACAAAAAGTTGGGCAACTTCTAACACCTATTATCAAAAAAATATATAGTTAATATTGTGGTTGTACATCATGTATATTTAAAACAGTAAAAATATCTTTTTTTCAAATACATACAAACAGAAGGACAACAATCATAATCATTTCTTTTCTTTGGTTCATATCCAGGTAAACATGGTAAATATGGACATTGACTTTCATCACATTCACATGAATAACAACAATTACAACCACCACATTTTTTTAATTCAAATCCATGATCACATGATGGTTCTGAACAATGAACATCACAATTTGGATCAGCACCAACTAATTGAGAAGAATTTAATTTGTTTAATGAAACAACACTAACTGATGAACCAACAGATTCAGTTGAATCACCTAAACCAAATACCTTGTTTAATTTCCCAAAATCTAATAATAATAATGAAGATACTACTAATATAAAAATAAAATTTTTAAGAGTTAACATTTTTTAATATATAAATAAATAAATAAATAAAATTGAATAATTTGAAATTAATTGAACAAACAATTTTCAGTTTAAATAGAAATATTTTTTCCCTTCTTTTTTCAATTAATTTTAAAATTAAATTAAAAAATCAAAAATAGAAATTTAAAAATAGGGGGGGATTATTTTAAAAATTAATTTTTACTCGATTTTACAAAATAAACACATCCCCCATTTACAATTTTTTAAATAAATTTCCATATCATAAAAATTACCACACTTAATTAAATGATCCCTAATGTATATGAGTATAGAGTATTTTTTATAAAAGTAATATAATTTCAAATTTATCACTAATTTCGTGTCATAAAGTTATATTAATAGGAAGTATACTTCATTTCCACTCATTCTTTCATAATTAATAATAATAACAATACAAATAGAAAAAGTACTAATATGAGAAAAACTTTAATTACTTTAGTAGTGTGATAACAAGTGTTAATTAATTTTTCAATATTTTGATATCACAATGTGAAGTTGGTTGTTTATTTTATTTATTGTGGAGTAGTAGTATTCTTTGTGATTAATAATAACAACAAATACAAATAGAAAACAGTTTAAAAGGTGAAAGAAACACAGACAATTATTATTATCGTACTTGTTTAAAAAGAGTAATACCTATTTATTTATTTTTTTACTTTGAATCTTCTATATGTATTCCATATTCTAATTTCAATGTTTCTTTTGCGTGTTGTTGCTGTATTGCTCTTGTAATAATACTTTTATTACCATAACTGATGCTGATAATGGTGTTGTTTGATAAATTTGTCGGGATATGTACCACCTATATTTTCTTTTATTGTTTCGTTATTTGTTTATTTGTTGTTTTTGTCGTTTTTGTTGTTTCTACTATTGCTGTTTTTGTTTTTGTTATTTGTTTATATGTACACTTTATATTTTATTTATAATACACCTATGTATTTGATTTTATTGTTTTGATGTTTTTATATTTGAAAACACTTTTTTATTCTTGTAAATCATAAATGATAATGGTAAAACTACACCAAATATCATAACTAATACACCTATTATATAAGAAACTATATCCAACGAATTTGCTGCCATTTTATATATATTTCTATGTGTAAAATATAAAAATTAAAAAAAACTTTTTTTAATAAAAAAAAAGCAACATTACACAACAAACAAAAAAAAAAAAAAAAAAAAAAAAAAAAAATTTTTTAATAAAAAAATTATTTATAAAATTTAAATTATTTATTTAAAAGTTTATTATTGAAGATATATTTATAAGGATTTTAAAAACATTCACAATAATAATAATTTTTAGATCATTTCATAGTGTATTGTAATATAAAACCTACTTTTATATTATTTTTTTATTTTTATTTTGGGGTGATAGTTTTTTATAATTATAAATATTTAAATATATAATTTATTTTTTTAATTTGCTTTTTGCAATAACGCAGCCTAAAAATTTATTGATTATAATTTTTCAACAAAGTTTAAAAACATATAATAGAAATACAATTTTATTTCCAATTCATTTTTCACCAAAAATAAATACATTCTATATCTTTTAATTATTTGTTGTTTAATTATTATTTTATTTCTTTCTTAATTTTATCTTTTTTCATATAAAAAAATGGTTGAAGTGTACAAGTGCGGAGTTTGTGGACAACCGAAAAAACAATCTTGTGTTTGCCAACAAAATCATGCACAACTTCAACAACAAAGCCTACAACTTCAACAACTTCAACAACAAAACCTACAACTTCAACAACAAATACAAAATGAAAATCCAAGTTCAATGCACGTAAGGGGATCAACAACTTTTGTCGCTCTTGATATGATAAATAGTATTCCTGGTCTTTCAAATGGTGATAAACAACAACTTCAACAATATTTATAAAACATGCAAATGATATTATTCCAGACCCAAAACGTCCTAATCAATACAAAGATCCTGGTGCCAATCTTAAAGCTCTTGAAAAAATAGTTTCAATCAAAAAAAAACACCCATTTAAATAATTACTTTGTAATGACATTAAACTTTTAATGGTATAACATTACTTAGTTAAATATTAAAATAAAATTATATCTCTTTACATAATATAATTTATTTTAATTATAATTATTTATTTAAATTATAATTATTTATAATTTCATTTGATTCATTAAATAATTGCTTATACATTTCTAATTTAAATGGTACTGGTTGTATATCAGATGTTATAGGTTGATTAATAAATTCTTGAAATGATATCCATTGACATTGATCGAATTCAGGTTTTGATTCAACATTTAAATTTATACTTGAAATTTTATTTGATGGTAAATAAAATAAATGCCAATGTATTAATTGACCAATATGCTTAAATGTTGTTCCTAGTACTTTAGTAAATGAATTTCTAAATTCATATTCATAAGATAATGGTTTTTCAATTGCACATATAAATTTTAAACCATCATCATCATTTGATAATTCTAATCCTACTTCTTCTTTAATTTCTCTATTTACTGCTAAATAATAGTCTTCACTTTTACCAGCTTCTACACCACCTTGTGGAAATTGCCTAATAATTATATAATCACATCATGATGATTATGTATTAGTATGTATTAGTATACATTATTATGTTGATGGTGTGTGATAATTATTCACACGCATACCATTTACCAACAGCACTCTTTTTTTTAATTGCTCTTTTACATATTAACACTTGACCATTTTCATTAAAAATTACTGCACCAACACAATTTCTATATTTATTACTATTATTATTTACACTCATTCTACTACAATTTATTTTTTCATTTTTAATATAAAATTTTTTTGGATTAAATATCTTTTTTATTTTTTTTTATTTCTGAAATAAAAATAACACGTGACATCAAATCAAAGAAAAGTGTAAAGGTTGAAAAAAAAAAATAACATAGCTGTCTCTTTTATGTAATATATTAAATTATTAAAAATAAATATCATTTTTATTTTGTTGTGTGTTTGTTATATTTTAAATATGGATGTGTGTATGAATGATGAATATAGAGTATTATATGTATATATATTATTAATTATTATTTATTTATTCATCATCACCTAAAACTAAAGTGAATTGAGTTTGAGCATTTACAGATAATGATCTCCTTCTTTCAAAAGTTGATTCTTGAAGTTTTGATAAAATTGGTAATTGAGGACCATGATTTGGATGTTGTGGTTGAACCCAATATTGGTGAGGTTGTGGTTGTAATAATGGTGGTGATTTATTATTAGCATTATTAGCGTTGTTGTTATTATTATTTACAGGACTTGATGACATTCTCATCATTGATGATGGATGAGGTGGTGGTGTATTTTTAAATGAATTATATGGTGAATTTTGAGCACTACCACCATTACTACTTGTACCATCTTTAAAACTACCACTATTAGCACCACCACCATTACCACCATTACCAGTGAAATAAATTTCAGGTGCAGAATATGAAAAACCTTGAAATGCCAATTGATCAGATTCAGATAAATTTGAATTTGTAGTATATGGATTAATTGGTTGAGAATGTAATGTACATGATGGATCAAAATAAGATAAATCTAATGGACCAACTAAATGTGGTTTAAATGGTGGATCAACTTCTTTGTTTAATAATTTTGACCAATTTATAGTTTTAAAAAATGGATGTGCTTTAATTTCTTCTACATCAGATTCACCACTACCAATTCTTTTAGTTGGATCTCTAACTAATAATAGCGATATTAAAGATGCTGCATTTTTTGAAATTTGTGGTGGAAATTTCAATGGTGCAGATAAAATCATTCTAGACATTTCATGTGGATCTTCACTATAAAATGGTGGTAATCCAGCGATCATTTCATAAAATAATGTTCCTAATGCCCACCAATCAACTGATCTACTATAACCAGTACCAGTTATTATTTCAGGTGCAACATATTCTGGTGATCCACACATTGTATATGTGACATGTCCTTCTTGAATACCTTCTTTACATAATCCTAAATCTACTAAACATATATTACCATCTAAATCCATTAATAAATTCTCTAATTTTAAATCTCTATAAATTACACCATGTTCATGAAGGAATCCAATTGCTAACATTATTTGTGAAATATAAAATCTTGCTGTTTCTTCACTAAATGTTTCACGTTCTGAAATATGATAAAATAATTCACCACCACCAATATAATCTAATACCATACATAAACTATCTTGTGTTTGAAATGAGTATTTTAAACCAACTATAAATGGATGATAATATTTTTTCAATAATTTTCTTTCTGTAAATGTATGACCTACTGCATTCATATTTAAACATTTATCTTTTTTAATTACTTTCATTGCATATAATCTACCTGTATCTATTTTTTTAACTAAATTAACTTGACCAAATGCACCTCTTCCAATCATTCTTAAAAATACAAAATCATCAACTGATACTTTTTTCTGTAATAGAGGATTATAATATATATGTTAATATTATATTATAATAATAATAATAATAATAATAATAATATATATATCAAATCCAATAGTTACATTTGAATTTGTAAAACTTAATTTTACATGAATTGATACAGATTGATTACCAACTAATTGAAACCATTGATCACAAAATTGTTTTTTAAATGTTAAAAATGGAATATATAATTTACCAATTAATTTACTATTATTATTATTATTGTTATTATTATTGTTTTCTATATTATTATTGTTGTTGTTCTTGTTTCTGTTAATATTATTATTATTATTTTTATTTATACAACTTTGCCAAATTGATAATGCCAGTATTGATTTTGATGATATTACATCACTGTAAGAGAAATAAAAAAATAAAAATTAGCATTTATGTATATTATATCAATATAAAATAATACTATTTATGATATATATTTGTACTTACAATGTATAACCTTCATTCCATTCAATTGATGGTTGATCTTTTATAATAGTGATTGAGGAAGTTTGAACAGATTGTTTTTCAAGTGATGCTAAACAATAAACTTTAACAGGATCTTCAACTTTTAATCCTTTTATACTCTTTATTGAAAAAAATAATTGTGCTTGATTCTCTAAAATATCTTCATTACTCCATTGTGATGATGATGCATAATTACTTTCTTCATTTTGTTTCTTTGATAATAATGAATTATAAATATCTTTTAACATTGTTATGTATGTGTATGTGTGTGTGTGTGTGTGTGTATGTGTGTGTGTGTGTGTGTGTGTGTGTGATTGAATAAGTGTGAATGAATACAACAAATAAAAATATATACAAAAAAAAAATATATTAAAAAAAAGAAATTGGGAATGAGGGTGACCTATAGGCTGATATCAATCGCGAACAAAAAATAAAAAAAAAAAAAAATAAGAAAAAAAAAAAAGATTGATTGATATTTAAAATATCATTTAACACGCGGGTCCCAATAATGATTATAAAAAATTTAAAAAATTTATTAAAAAAAAAAACAAACACACAAACCAAAACTTTTATATTATATGTTTACAAATTAGCGTTGATATTTGTAAAAAAAGAAAAAAGAAAAATCTCATTTTTGAATTTTTTTTTTTTATTTTTTTTTATTTTTTTAATTTTTTTAATTTTTTTAATTTTTTTTTTTTCATTTGAAAAAATCTAATGCTTGTGACATGCAAACCAATACATTATCAAATAACCTACATCTATTCTATGTATACGTATAATAATTTAATGTTTTGATATTTGTTATCTATGAGTGAAGAACAACTAGAATGATTTAATCTAAACTATATTTACTGGTAGTGGTGATTCATTCTGGTTCTTTTTACTCAATATATAGCGTTATCTCAAATTAATCAAATTATTTTGTATATCACACCTTTTTAAATTATATTTATTTAATTAATTTAATTAATTTTAAATTACATTAGGTTGATATAGGTGATAATGAATTTGAAGATTCAATTGCAGTTGTTGTAGTTGGTTGACTTGCACCATTATTAATAATTTGATTTGATTTTTCAAGATCTTTTGGACCACCACCACCACCACCTCCACCACCATCATTACCACCACCACTTCCACCATTAGCAGATGACTTACTTAACCTTCTTTTACGAATAATATACCATAATGCAGAAACACTAGTAAATAAAGCAAGTATACCAATTATAAAACAAACTGATGAAATTATTAGTTTACTTGAATGTTGTGAATTTGAATCAATAGGTTTTTCAACTATACATGTTAATTGTTCATTAATGTATGGTTTTTCATTTGTAATTATTTTGAAATCTGTTGGATTAACGAAAACAGATTGATTGAAATATGGTATACGTAATATAACATCAACACTATTATTACCAGGATTATTAAATAAAGTTTTCTTTAAAATTTTAATTGTTCTAATATTATTATCAATTTTAATTTTGTTTATAAATTGAACGTATAATGAAACATAATCATTTGTAGTAAGATACCAAATAATTTCAGTTGTATCTTCTTCTTTTTCAAAATTATTTTTAATTACATTTGACATTACAGTTGAAATTGGTATTGTATTATTTAAATGTGTAGTTGTATTATTATTACTTGTTGTTGTAATATTATCATTTGAAAATGTTTGAATCCAAGGTGATTGTGAATATTTTGTAAATGATGTAGTTCTACATTGTGGTCTTAATTTATCTTTAATTATAGTTGAACTTTCCATTATAATATCAAGATAATTAGTACGTGATTGAAAAGGCCATTTATTAATATTAATTAATAATCTAACTGTACCATATTCCAATGGTAAATAATTTGAATTGAATTTTGATGAATCAATACGATGATTGGTTAATGGTTCAACAAATGTTAAATTAATTTCTGCATAATTGAATAATATGGTAGAATAATTTTTAATCATTCCAATTTCAGGATCATTTATAGTTTCACCAACTAACCAATCTGCTTGAATTTCCAATTCAACTTGTTCAACAATTTCACCATCTGGTGAATATTCAATTAAACTTTTAATACCAAATAAAAATATTGTACCATTTTTAGTTTTAATTTTTTGTAATGGTACTTTTGAATTGAAATCTTCAAGTATAGGTACTGGATCATTTAAACCATCGCCATTTTCATCGGATATTAATAATACTGGTACATCACAATTTGGTCCTGACCAACCTTGATTACAAATACATTGACCATATAAACAAGTACCATGATTTGAACATGTTGTAGATGAATTACAATTATATGATGTATCAGCTTGATTATAATAAAAGTAAATCCAATCTTTTGAATATAAATTATTTACTTTTACCCATATTAATTTTTGTGTATCATCATTGATATTGTTATTATTATTATTATTATTTGTGTTATTAATTATATTACTAATATTACTTAATGATGGCATATAACATTTTAATATTTTATCAACACTGATTAATGTTAAATCTGTACATTCAATTGAAACTTTATCTTGTTTATCCCTTAAAAAAACTTGAATATTTTTTTGATCATTTCCAAAATTATTACCATTTATTGTAATATATCCACCAGTTTCAATACTAATTGTTGTATAATTTTCAATATATGGTTCTTGATATTGAAATAATTGATAATCTGTTGATATTTCCTCATTTACAATTAAAGATAATGGTATATTTTTACCTGACCCTCTATCAATTGAAATAGATATTGTATTCTTTTTAATTGATTTAATATCAACTGGTAATCCATTAACTTTAATTTCAATTTTATCAGAAACAGTAAAATTATTAAAATAATTTACAACCATTTTAACGATTCCACCAGCAGTTATTGGCTTTTCAATTGATTTTATAAATGGTATTGATAAATGATTTTTTAATTCTTTTACAGTATCATCAATTAATACAGTTGAAAAACTATAACCATTATAATTTAAACCAATATCTAAATTACATGATACGATACTATTTGTTGAATTATAAATGTATGTTATATTTTTACATTGTGATATATTTTCACCACCATTTGTTATATAAAAACCTTTAAATATATTTGAATAATTTATATCAGAATCAATTAACATTGTTATTAACCCTTTTACCAATGAATCAGATTTAATATTTTGAATATTTGGAAATGGTATACATGTACCATTAAATAGAATATGACCATTTAAACATTTACATTTATATGTACCAATTAAATTATTACATACACTATTCTTTGGACAATCTGCTGTTTTTAATGAACATTCATCAATATCTAAACAATCTGAATTTGAAAATGTGAAACCAGATTTACATTGACATGTTGATAATTTATCATTACAAATATATGTACCTTCATTAACTTTTGATGATATATGTAAACATTGATCAATAGAATCCATTGTTGTAATTGTTGTTGTACTATTATCAGTACTATATTTTTTATAACCATCTTTACATTCACATTTAAATGATTCATCAGTATTTATACAAATTGATGTATTTAAATTACAAGGTTTCTTTGTAATACATTCATTTTCATCAACACATATACCATTAGTTTCAATGAATCCATGTTTACATTGACATGTTGAATTTGTACAAACATTGTTTTTTGATATTTCCATACAATCTGTATTATCTGAACAAGTTTTAACATTACATGTTGAACCTGACCAATTTGAAAAACATTCACATTTACCATCAACACAATTACCATGTGAACATATAATTGAACATGTATCTGGAAATGATATTTTTGAACCAAGTTCAATTGTTTGACTATAAATTGCATTTAAAGGACACTGATTATTTGAACCTACTACTAATTTATTTGTAAAATCATCAGTTTCAGTTTCTGGACATATAAATGTATTTAAACTAAGTATAGGTGCATAATAATAATCATATGATGTATATTGACATGGTGATACACCTTCCAAATAAAAGAATTCATATTTATAATTTTCATCACATAAATATTTTTTTTGGGTTTTATATAAATCTATAATTTGTGTTTTAAAAATTGATTGAAATTTTAATAAAGGTACTTTTTTAATACATGTTTCATCATCAGTTTCCGAATAATTTGGTAATTGATCTATAAATGTAGTTGATCCATTTTCATATTTTGGATATGATATAGTTGAAAAATTATCATATGGATTTTTAATTATACTAATAATGGAATGTTTATGTGATGTTGAATTCATAAAATTACACTATTTAATAGAATTATTTGTAAATTAATATTTACAATATATTTAATTTACTTTATACTATTATTATTATTAAAACATACATATATAATTTTTAATTTTGAAAATCCTTTTTCACTACTTATACAATTATTTTCATTTTTTATATAATTTGAAGGACATATTGCATTTGTGGTATAAATAAAATAAATAAATAAGAATATTAAGATAGTTTTATATTTTAAAGTAAACATTTATAATAATGTCTTTTTTCTTTAAAGAAATATAATATATATGGATATATATGTGTGTGAGAGTGTTCTTTTAATTTTAAAAAACAAATAAATTTAATATTATAATTAATTTATAATATTATAAAATAATATTATTTTTATTAATACACACATTGTTAGCAGTACAAAAAAGTAAACCAAAAATAAAAAAAATTATATATTTAAATTAATTGTTGGGTGTGTAATATGTAAATTAAAATCAAATAATTATTACTATTAATCCTCTTTCTGTCACATATATATGGACAGGTACACTAAAATTGACAAAGAAAGAAAGAGAAAAATGTAATTTACAATAATGTATTACAATTCTCTCATTAAAACATATTCACACACTCACACACACACCAATCTAAAAAAGATAAAAAATTAATTTTTAATCACCATTTAAATTATTTATTTTGAAAAAAAAAAAACCCCCCATTTCAATTAAATAATAATAATACGAAATAAGAAGAAAGGGTTACTGTTATATTTGTTTATTTATTTATTCATAAATTATTTAATTAGATCTTGGTGTCTCACTGAGACACCAAGTTAAAAACATTGATTTTGTTTGTTTAATCAAGATTATAATTAAATTTTAAAATTAATATTGTTAATTTCAATTTTTTTTATTTACTTTCTACTCCTTCGGTAATAAGTAATCAAAATATAAGATATCGATTTTATTATTATTATTATATATATATATATATATAAATTTGTATTTATTTATTTTGAAATTACGATACACTATTATATAACACACACCCTATTCATCAGGATCTGTTGTTTCTTCATTAGCACTAACACCAAATAATTCTACTGATTTCTCTAAAATCATATCAATATTCAAATCTTTGATCTGTGTAGATATTAATTATTATTAAAAATATATATAAAAAGGTGGTGAGTGAGTGGGGTATGTTGATGAATTAGTATATTGATAAAAGAGAGAATTATAATTATTATTATTATTATTATTATTATTATTATTATTATTATTATTATTATTATTATTATGTTTGTATTATAATAATAATATATAAATAATGTGTTTGTGTATACATACATTTAATAAATAATTTAAAATATCATTTTTGTTTGTTTTATCCAATATAAATGGTTTCTTAGATTGAAGAATTGCCAATGAAATGTATGCCATATAGTCTAATGATACACCTATAATTCTATCCCAAATTCTGTCCATTGAATTTGTTGGAAAACAACATGTAAAAAAACTTTTAAACCAAACTGAACTAAAAGTTTCAACATTTACTTTATGATGTCTAAAATGAAATGATAATCCTCTATCATGAATTTCCAATAATCTTGATAAACTATTAATATGATGACATAATCCAATATCCTGTAAGCAAAAACGTGTTAGTATGATTGTGTGTGTAGTGTATTACAGTAACAATAATAACAACAACAACAATAAAAACATCAATAATAATAGTCAATCTGAATACTTACTCTGTGACCATATTGTTTTAATGGTAAATTTAAAAAGTTATTTAAACACCAATATGCATCTACTTCTGATTCACAAACATAACAAAATACTTCTGCAATTGATTTTAATGTTTCATCTATTTGAAATCCTTTTAAAATATTATTATTATTATTATTTTCTATATCCTCTTCATTTTCTTCATTACTATTATTTACAATTTCATCATCTGGTGATGGATTAAGTTGAGTATAAAGTTTAATTAAATTATCTAATTTTTCAATATCTACTCTACTACCTATATTATTATTATTATTATTATTATTATTATTACTGTTATTATCATTATTACTATTACTATTATTATTTGCTTTTTGTAGATCAAATATTGAAAATGATAATTCTAATGATTTGTTTTGTTGTTGTGTATTATTATTATTATTATTATTAATATTATTATTATTATTATTATTATTATTATTATTATTATTATTATTATTATTATTATTATTATTTGTCGCGGTGGTTGTATTTATATTCGGTTTGTTACTATTATTATTATTACTATTGTTTGTATTATTATTATTATTGTTATTAATGTTATTCGTATTGGTATTATTATTGGTGTTGTTGGTATTTGTATTATTTGCAACGATGTGATATAATGTATTTTGATAATTGAAATATTGTTCTTTAGTTGTATATATGATTGCTAAACCAGATGCAGCCAATGTTATTGCTTGTTGTATTACCAATTCATCAGTACTTGTCAAATTTTCTTTCCATAGTGTATAAAATGAATGTAAAGGATGTGAAGATAAATTACCACAACTGCCAGTGGTTTTATTACTACCATTATTGTTATTTGTACCACATCTTTTTATTGAAATTACAGCATCTTTAATATCTTCATATTCAAATAAACGTTGTTCATGTACTAAATCCCATGTTTCTTGATATTGTGATGTTACACCTAATAATATTTTCCAAACTTTTGATCTATATTGATTTGGGATATCAAATAAATTACATATTTTCTTTAATTTACCTAAATCTATATATATTGTAGTTGATTGTATGTGTTAGTGTGTTTGTATACATAAAATTGTTGCAATATTATAATGTGTAAGTGGTGTTGTTACCTATTATTCTATGTTCAAATATTGCTTCTAAAGAAGTCTTTAACTGTGAACCACCTTTAAATCCTAATGCATTTAAATATGCAGTTCTAAAATCTCTTCTCATATTTATTTGATTTTTGTGTTTTTGATTGAAATCTGTTATTATTGTAATAATTATTATTATCTACATATACATTGTCAAATTTAATAAACAAAAAAGTTGAAAAAAATTAAAAAAAAAAAAAAAAAAAAAAAAAAAATTTTTTTAATTTTTTTTTTTAAATTTTTAATAAATTTTTTATAAAAATTTTTATAATTTTATAATAAATTTTTTTTTA